>LOJH01003206.1:0-10654 GCA_001685095.1 Ellobius talpinus | reverse complement strand
TGTGTGTCTTTGTGTGTTTCAATCTCCAGCCCCTTGCCCGGTTCATGAACTGTAGGGTGGCACATAGAACGCAGACGGGTGTGGTATGCCACAACAATTAGCTGGTTAATACCCTTTTAAGAAGTAATTCATGGGTGCTGATAAGATGACTCAGTTGTTAGGAGCACTTGCTGGTCTTGGAGGATCAAGGTTTGATGCCAGCCCCCACATGTTGGCTCACACTATCTGTAACTCCAGTTTCAAGTGATCCAGTGCCCTCTTCTGGTCTCCTTGGGCACTGCATGCACATACTACACAAATACACATGCAGGCAAAACCACTCACACACACACAATACAAATGAATCTTTTTTAAAAAACATAAAAAAGTAGTTTGTACCCATGAAGGAATTGCCTACTCATCAAGTTACTTCAGATAATACCTCATTCTTGTCAGCAGCGGTCTAGTTCATACAAGGTACAAAGAGAGGTGTTTCTGTATGCAAACATTCAAAAAACTAAGGCCTACCTTGAGGATCCATACGGAGAGAGGTTAGCTCTCCACTCTTCCCTCCAGCTTTCCCTTCCACTCTCTTCCCCCCCAGTGAGCTCATTCTTCCAGCCCATCCAGTGGCCCCGGGAGAGAGAGGTCCCCTGTCCTGAGCTTGCTCCTGGCTATGTCTGGGCGTATCTTCAAAGCGTGAATAATTACCGCTTTCCTGACAACCCACATATGCAGCTACTTCTCTTATAAAATATTAAAGGGTTTTCTGCCGATATTCTTAATTAGAACACATCATGACATCACAGAAGAGCAGGGCTGGAGGGGATATTTTTAGATCGGGCAGCAAATAAATTCATGCCACTGTCCCAGATCATCAGCCCGGTTTCTTGCCCTAAAACCTTGGAGGTGCCCATGGGCAGCTTGGAAGATGTAATTAGGCTAACCAGGTCCATTCTTTTTTAATTTTCCTCCTTCGAAGTGCTTAAAAGGCTCAAGAGTAGAAGTTGCTTCCCTATGCTTAGCCTGCTTGATAAACAACCGACTACAACACCCAGAGGCATAAACATCGAT
This sequence comes from Ellobius talpinus, assembly GCA_001685095.1. Classification (NCBI taxonomy): domain Eukaryota; kingdom Metazoa; phylum Chordata; class Mammalia; order Rodentia; family Cricetidae; genus Ellobius; species Ellobius talpinus. The sequence continues at coordinate 9,601 of LOJH01003206.1, read as the reverse complement.
TTTCTTTTCCATGTGCCTTCAGAAGATAGCCTGCCTTTCATTCCGGTCTTTCTGCCCTTTCAGCAAAAAAAGACTTGCTCCTTTTCACATAGATTAACTCAAAAAGCTTCACCTCTGTCCTCTCAGCTAAATGATGTGGCAGGCCTAGTAGAGGCAGACAAAACTCATAAAAAATAAGTAAACAAACACAATAAAGAGATCCACAATCTCCAATTCCTTTAAAAAAAATCTAATCTTTTTTCTGCAATATTGCATCCATTTCCTTTAGAGGTAAAGTCTTCCCTGCCCATAAGGCTGACAGCCCTCACCGCTCCTGCTTAGTGTGAAAATTCATACATTTTGTTGCAAAAATTTTAATGTATTTGATTTTGCAACAATGCCCCAGACCTTGCTGACACAGAACACATGTGCCTTTTACAAAAATAAAATATTTAGGTCTTGAATTTTAAAACCCATTTAGTCCCGAGGGTTTCAGATAATGTATCAAGTGTCTGTGGTTTAGGGTTGTAGTTGATGGATAGCCTCGATCATTCTAGGCTCAGACCCCTTTTACTTAGATGTATTGAAGCAAAGGAAGGTCAGGCCAGGGTGGGTGCTGGCTGCTCCTGATGTTTTGAAGGGACTGCCTGCACTCTGCCCTTTTCTCTGCAGTCAGCACGGGGGTGTCACAAGACATGCCACATGTGCTCTTCCAGAAGGGTTCAGCCTTTGAAGGACAATGGGTACAGTTGATCCTGAGACCTGCACCCAGGGAGGAAAATGGAACACAAGGGCTTTGTGGAAGACTTCCAGTGCATTAAAAAAAAAATCAGGGTGAGGTTTTAGCAGATGAAGGAAGGTGTTTGCCCAGCCCTGACCTGAGTTCCAACCTGGGAAGCCACACGATGGGGAAGAGAACTGAATCCCATAAGTTGTTCTCTGACGTCCACAAGCACAGGGCAGCACACCACACACACACACACACACACACACACACACACACACCCCACATACACACACATACCACACACACACACACACAAACACACACCACATATACACACATACCACACACACACTACATACACACACATACCACACACACACAAACACACACCACATAAACACACATACCACACACACACAAACACACACCACATATACACACATACCACACACACACAAACACACACACGAATGCAATAAAAGACAGATTAAAATTCTATAACAGATGAAAACTTGACTAAAACTGAAAATATTGAACAAATTAACTCTCTAATGGTAACAATGGCAGCTATATTAATTACTACTGCCATCTAATAGAATGCTTCATTTTCTCGTTTTTGTTTGGTTGGTTTTGCATGTGTCTACATGTATGTGCTTGAGTGTGTGTACACATGTCCATGAAGGTCTTAGGACAACCCTGAGGAACTTTCTCTACCTTCTTTGAGACAAGGATGCTCATTGGCTTGGAGCTCACCAAACAGGCATGGCTAGGGCTGGTCAGTTACACCTGGAAACCCTCCAATCTTTGCCTCCCCACCACTGAGATTACAAGCATACACCACCACATTCAGAATTATATTTTAACATGGGTTCTGAGGGTTAAATTGAGGCCCTCATGCTGTTGGGGGCGGCACAGTCACTTTGCTGAATCAGCAATCTCACCAACCCAGAAGTTTCATTCATTCATCATTTAATGTGGACAGAGTACTCGTTCGCACTGCATTGAAAACAGGACACCCTAGCAACAGGCAGGCGCTCAAAGCTAGAGAAAGAGGGTCTCGCTGGCTCAGTCCTCTGTGTGCGTCACTGTGCCAGAGCGCATAACTTCAGAGCATGTGATATCATAGGTCTAATGCGACACCCCAAGTCCTTCTCTGGGAACTCTTGCAAGGCTGGAGAGTAGGGGTTAGGCATATGGGGTTGCAGCCCAGCTCTCAGATGCAAGCTGATAGTCTGGAAGCAGTCACTCCATCTGCAGTTTGTCAAGGCTGGTCTGTGGGCAGTGTGAAAGAGGAAGGTTGTTCCATGCCCCTCATTTCAACAGCTCGGCTGTCACATCACTGGGGTTCCCACTGAAGGGCCAGCTAATCAGTTCAGGCAGAGGATGAAGATGCCAGCGTATTAGAAGGGGCTAAGTTTAGCATCAAGAATCTGTGGGAGGGCTGCTGTCTAGAGCTGCTGAAGACAGCCTGCTTAATTAAAATCAATTCTTTTAACTCTTTATTGCCTGCCATTACCTGAGAAGGGGCTTCAGCCACCTGGATTAACCACTATCTTGGTGTCCTGGAAGGAATATGGAGGCACTGGTTGTATCAACAAAAGGAACCTCCCTACATCCCTCTTCAAGTGACAGAAGAACACAGCACCCTGAAAACTGCCAGCCACTTCAAGACACTGGGTTTTCACATTCCTTCCTGGAACAACCATCTCCTTGGCCTCCCCAGAACTGTTAGACCTGGCGTGTGTGGCCTTGTGATTTGTTTCAATAGTAACAGCTGTTTCATATTCTGAACATATTAGTTATAAGATGCATAGTAAAGATGGCCTTTAAAATAAATAATGCTTCTGGAACTTTTGGCGTGGGGCCTTTCAAGAGTTTGGGGGAAGCAGCCAGACATTATAATGTATAGCTGCAATATTATAATATATAGACTCAGAGGACAGTGGGGACAGCTGTGAGTTCAAAGCCAGCAAGTTCCAGGCTATCCAGGGCTGCACAGCAAGACTCTATCTGAAGAACAAACAACAAAGCAGTGCTGAGGGGAAGCAAACCACACCGCTTTGATGCATTTTGGCTAGAAACCAAAAATTTGGGGTGCAACTAACAAAGAGGCGAGAAAAGGAGGAGATTTTTGTTGACTTCGAATCCCCAGCAAAGGCTTAGAAGAATCTTTAAACAATTTGGTCACTTCATCTGGCCTGCTCATAGACAAAGAACCAGAGTCTGGCTTTAAGGGTTCAAATCCTCCTTCCAAACTTAGGAACCAGCTTCAAGCCTTCCTGAATTATATCACTAGATATCCTTCTAAACCTGGGAGAACTAACTTGGCTTTCTGTTCAGGACTATACAGAGTCTGTGGTTTGTCTGGTCATTTTGTTGGCTGTGTTTATGACAGTCCACAGACAAGGCCATACCACTGCATGGAAAACCAGTAGAGTGGAGTAAAAGGAAGGAAAACTGTTTGTCATGTCAAAGGCCATGAGGTGAGCATGCTAGAAATGAAAGCACCCTTCGTCTGTTGGCTCTGAGCAAAATGCAGAAAAGATGGTGTGGAAGTGTAGGAAAATGCCATGATGAACCCCATTGGTTTGTACACTTAGCATATGCTAATAGAGTGGAGAACCAGACAGCGTCAGTCCTGGGGGCATGCTGCTGCCAAAACACAGGTTTGATAAATCACCTATAACAGAGGGAAGTACTGGGGAAAAAATCATGTCGTGGTCACTTAAGTACCAAAACCCCGGGAGTGGAAATGGTTGCCCTCTAGAGTAGTGTTGGTTCTTCTGCTGGGCCGACTTGGTGAGACTTAATTTGGCATTCTCTCATTAGTCACACGTCACCTCCTGTGAAGGCTGAAAAGGAAACCATTTCTTCTCTGTAGCCACCTTCCGCTAGCCACTGACCCAACTCCCACCTCCCTTTTACACAAAAATGTCCTTCACTTGTTAACCAAAAAACCCTAGCCATGTCTCCATACCCCTTATGCTTAAGTAAAGCCATCCTTCCATGAAACCTTCTAGCAGTTTCCATCACCTTCACTCCAAATTCATGCTCTTCCTGTCATTAAGGGATCTCTAATGATTTGGCTCCCGCTTCGTGTGGTGTCTCTCCTCCTGTTGCTCACAACACACTCACCCTGTGCTTGCCCAGAGTCTGGGGCTGATGGCTTCCTTAGCCCACAGTTCTCTCCCAACTTCTGGCTCCTCACAACTCAACCCAGAAATTGTTGCCTCAGCATCACCCAACCAGACCGCACACTGCTCACCTTCTTCCCCGCTTATATTGCTATCACAAATCACTTCTTATGTCTCTCCACAATAAAAATGGGCAGCGGCATTGCTTGCTAGAGAGGCTGTGTCTCTAAGATAAAGAACACAGGAAGACCTCCAACAGTAATGCCAAGGTCACCATCTCAGGTCCATGGACGGTGAGGGGACCTTTGCAGCTGCTGACCTTCCTCTCTTTGAGTGATCCTGAGAAAAAGTGGCCCATCTTTGTCAAGAGCCCAAGCCAGAATTCAAGGCAGAGAATTAGACCATGAGACAGAAAATACCAGCACCACTGTGGGAAAAGAGACAATGTACTTCGTGCACTGCTCCCTTTAAACTGTGTTTCCTCCGAAAGCTGAAGGAGCGTCTTCTGCTTGCTCTCTTCTCACTGGTAAAAACATAATTAATAGTGATATGACCACACTGAAGAGAGGAAGTCGACGGTGTACAGTATACCTGTCATGAGGAACAGGAGTCCAGCCACGTGTTGGGTCAGGCTTTCTTCCCAGAAGAAGCTGACAGTGGCCACGATGCAGCCACACAGCAGGACAGCCACCGCCATGCCCAGGAAGCCAGCTGTTATTCTTCTTAGATCTAATCTCAAAACAGAAACAGACCATCAAAATCGGAGGCAGGGTCGGGAAAATGACTGAAAACAACCGGACAGAGAGTTCCATACATTGTGAGAAGAAGCTAGACAGGCAGATGTGGGGCCTGCAGGGTGGAGGATTTGGAGGATTCTCAACCTGGGATGAATAAACCAGTATCTGTGTACCCCTCTGTGTCCATGAACTCAGTTACAGCTACAGAACAGAGGAAGGGAAAACCCCAGGATAAACATGAGTGACAAACAAGATCCGCAGTTAAGTGGGTGAGGAGGATTCAAGAAACACATTCTCAGCCGTCAAAGAACAACCCAGAGGAAGGGTCAGCACAGCACAGCGGCTCTTATTAACCTGGCTTCTCCCTCTTTGGAAGGAAGAGCCTAGAAGCCAAGCTTGTACTAAAAGAGGATTTTGTCTGAGCATCGCAGTTGCCAATTAGTTTCGTATTTTTCATTTATAGCTACTCCTGTCTATTTCCGACAAGTATTTAAGAGAATGTGAGAAGGTGAAGGCACCATGGAGAAGGAAGCAGAAGTACACAATCGAGACAGCGAGCTCTTCAGAAACACACTCCCAGCACCAAACACCGATCTCACAAGCGGAGCGCCTGTTTACCAGGCTAAAAAGGGACGATACCCATGGGACAGAGCAACAGTTCACCTATTTACCCAGGCTAAAGAAAGACTCTGCACGTGGGACAAGTCTCCACTGTATACCTAACTGACAACATCTATATCTGCTGTTCCCAACCTGTGGGTCACCTCCCATTTGAGGGTCACATATCAGAGATCCTGCATATCAGATATTTACATTATAACTCATAACAGTAGCAACATTATAGTTATAAAATAGCAACAAAAATAATTTTTTCGTTGGGGGCCACCACACCATGAGGAACTATATTGAAAGGTGGCAGCATTAGGAAGACGGAGAACCAGCTGCTCTATATACAAAGGTGTCTTCCACTTGAGACATTCAGGTTGCCTGCCTTCTGGTTATTTTACTTTCACATTGTTTCTTTCTGTCTTTCCTGCTTCTGCTGCTGTCTTTCTTAGGAAAAACACAAACTGAAAAGAGCTCTTACCTAGATGTTTGAAGTCTACCATGCATCTTAAAACCCATGCACACACCTCCTGCCCCCAAGGCCAGGCAACAAGTCTGAACAAAATACCGTGCAGTAGATCTCTGCAAACAGCAAGGTTTCTCTGCTGCTGTGGAAGTATCCCAGGAGCACCGTGGGAAGGGAAGACTGGCTACAGTAGCTTCCAATCTTGGCCATAGCATCATAGCCACATGCAGGTTTCCCTATTTCTTGGTTTTTTTTTGTTGTTGTTGGTTGGTTTGTTTTTTGTTGTTTTGTTTTGAGACAGGGTGTTTCTGTGTAGCCTTGACTATCCTGGAACTTGCTCAGTAGACTAGGCTGGCCTCCTACTCATAGAGATCCACCTTCTTCTGCCTCCTGAGTGCTGGAATTAAAGGTATGCATCTCCCCTGCCCAGCTGGGTTTCCCTATTTCTTCAAAGGGAGCCCTTACTTCCACCTCAGATCTTTTAAATCTTTTAATCTGAATTAAAACAGGGTTTTTCCCTCCCTCCGAAGAGAAAATATACATCACAAAATAAGGGGTTATGGAGAGTAACAATTTAAATATGCTGAATTTAGTGTTACACAGGTACAAAGAATTTGGAGATGGCTACACGTGTGGAGAGAGACTAATAATAGCTCAGTCATTTGCTGTAGCATCCCATGGCCCTCTGATGTGAAAGACCTGTCTTCTGCAACTACTACAAAACACAAAGGTGAGACATAACCTACAGCAGCCTGCAATCAGCTCCAGCCATGGTGGAGTCCTCACTGGGAAACGTGGTACAGATCACCAAGCATGGCTTCTTAGACACAGTCAGGCATGCGTGCACTGAAAACATCTTTCTCTTAGAAACTCCCCCAAGGCTGACACTCAAATCATTCGTTGTCTTGCTGGGTAAAGAGGCCCAAACTTGGAGAGTTAAAGAGATGAGGTACTTTGCAGAACCCTGTAATTTTTTTTATCTGGCCAAAATCAGTAAAAATGAGCCTGGTTTTCACAGACACCTGAGACAAAGACCTTCAAGGCTGCTCATAAGGAGTTAGGAAGGAAGACCACTCAGGTGAGACTGCATGGGACTACCGTGAAGTGCTTATTCAAATTTGCCAGCAAGAAAGAACTTACAAGAAGTCTATCATGTCTCAGAAAATACGCCATGTTTTATCCAATGACTTTTGCTTTGGTTTTTTTTTTTGAGACAGGGTTTCTGTGTAGCCTTGGTCATCCTGGAACTCACTCTATAGACCAGGCTGGTCTTGAATTCACTGATCTGCCTGCCTCTGCTTCCAAATGCTGGAATTAAAGGCATGCACCACCACTGCCTAGCTTTTATCCAGTGACTTTCTAAGTCCTAAAGTTGAGCCTCCACGTTTGCCGTGAGGTTTGGGACAGAGCTTTTTGCTCTACAGCGAGATTTACTGAGGCAGTGTCCACAGTAGCTTTTTCCACCAAGCAACATGACCACAGCCCTCTTCACGGCTTGCTCACTGGAAAAGACGGCAATGCTGACTTCTCACTCAGGGCACAGTGGGAAGAACTCAGGGCCACCCACCACTAGCCAGCTAGAATCAACAACTTCCGGGAAAATATCCACCCTTTTTAGTTTCCTATCGCATGTTCTTATATAGACTTTCAAATTTCCATGACAGTGAAAAAGAGCAGTTCTTTCCACTGAGTAGGGATAAGAGACATTCTTCAGCAAAAATACAATGTTCTGAGCTAAACACAGCAGCTAAAATAAATATTATATATATATATATATATATATATAAAACGAGAGCAGTGAAGGTATAATGTCCAGGGTAAGTCCTTATACCCACTAACTTGGGGGAAAAAATGAGATGGGCTAGGAAGATGGCTAGGAAGACTGCTCTTGAAGATAATCTGAGCTTGGCTCCCAGCACCCATGTTGGGTGGCTCACAGTCGCCTGTAACACCAGCTTTAGGAAGATCTAGCCGTGTGTCTGGCCTCTAAGGGCACATAATTAAAAATACAACTTAAAACATTAATTTCAGTCACCTGATGTTAGTTAGCAATGCCACTCAGGCAGACAGGCACACAGCCCTGTCATATAGAGCGTCATGCCTGATTGCACTCACACTTGAATTATAAACATGCTGTGTTCGCAGCACAGCAAACTGACATTTGGTTGGAGTGTCTGGCCAAGTTCAGCTAGGACCGGAGGGTACATAGGACAAACAGCTTTCAACCCAAACTTAAGAGGGAGGCGGGGAATTTTTTTTGGCTATTCCTTCCCCAGAAATACTTACGGAGCAGGTGCCATTCATCTTGCTGGATTGTCTTGGTTAAATTGAAAGGAATGTTTCTTAAGCGGATTGGCTGAGAAAAGTGGTACTTGATAGCTGTGCAGCGCTGTGCAATTCCTTGAAAGAAATAAGAAATGCGATTTGCTAGCCTTTTCATTTGTAATAGAATTCTGGAGCCCAGTGCAGAATAATTTATCCTAAACCAGGGAATGAATGGGAAAAGGGTAAGGAATCTCTTGATGGCTGTCACTAACAGAGGCAACTCATGGCAGCAAAATACAAAACCTTAAAATAGATTTTAAAAATCACATTCCATTTAAATGCATTTTTATGAGTGTGTGTATATATACATATATTTAAATATATACATATATAGATATGATGCCTTTCAATACTGAGTAAGTTTGTATGACTTAAATACAAAGCTATTCAGGGGGGAAATGGTTGAAGAAAACTAGCCTAGAGTTTTAAATTAACATTTAAATGCCTTTTCTAAATTTGATCTAGTATCAAACTCTCAATTAAGCTTCACCCCCAAAATTCATTAGTATATGTGTTATTTGGAAACTAGAGGACTTTTCCCCACAGTCAGCTTCTACATGGTGGTTTAGTGCACAGCTACAATTGTCAAACAAAAGTCTGTTTAGTCCTCCAGCAGCTCAAGTCATTCCTTAACGTTACAGACTTGAACTATGGAACTTGAGGAAGACTTTAGTCTTGATGGAAGAGGAATTCCTCCCTTCCCCTCATCTGGTGGCATGGCCAGTCCCCCTTTTGATATGGTCTTGTGTAGCTATTGGGTTATCTTCAGCCCTCTTCCTCTTCCTCCTACCCAATGCGTTCATTGAATGACTTTATGTGTCTGTTCTCCTAAAGTCTTCTGAATCCTATGAACAGCATTGTTCTTCTCCTAAAACGCAGCAACAAACAAAACATACTTCTCTCAGGTCAGTCATCATGGCCAGTTCCAGTTGTTTAAATAAACGCATCTCATTACACTGACTTTACAAGCAGCATGAGTGTATGACAGCCCTTTAACCCGAGCAGCTGTTCACTGGAGAACCCTCATAGATACAAATTAATCGCTAGTGGCTAGACACCCAGGAAGAAAAAAGAAAAAAGAAAGAAATCAGATAGTGAAAGGAGGTTAATCTTCCAGAAATAAATACTGGAGAGATCTGCCAAACACTAATACTAGATTGGACAAAAGAAATTCCTAGGAAGACACACACTCAAAGGCTAACTCGAGGCAGTAGGTAATCTAATCTGACTATATCTATAATAAGAAAACGAAGGGAGTTTGTAATTAACTTGGTAAAACATGTCCTGTAAGGAAAAGCCCAAGACAGCTGGTGAGTTTTACCAAATGCTTAAAGAAGAATCAGCAATTCTCAGACTCATAAAAGTTTTTTTTTAAAAAATCAAATGGAAGTGAAGAAAATGCCTCCTAGCTCTTCAGAAACCAAGACATCCCAAGAAAGGAAGCTCTGTGTGTCTATGTGTGGGTGCAAACATGAGTACATATGTGTGCATGTGTGTGTGAGATTAGAGAACAGCCTTGGGTGAGACTCCTCAGGTACTACCTGCCTTTTTGTCCTTCCCTACTTCCTTCCTTCTGTCTTCATTCCTTCCTTTCCTACCTCTCTCCCTCCCTCCACCTCTCTCTCTT
>LOJH01003205.1:16515-39777 GCA_001685095.1 Ellobius talpinus | reverse complement strand
ATGGGTGGATGGATGGATGGATGGATGGATGGATGGATGGATGGAAGGAAGGAAAGAGAGCCACTGGGCCAGGCATGGCAGTACACACCTATCATCAAGTACTGGAGTGGAAAGTGGAGTTGAGGCAGGAGAATTGTGAATTCAAGGCCAGCTTAGGCTACCTATCAAGACTCTTACTCCAAAATAACAGGATTGAAGTTGGAGAGATGACTCATTAGTTCAGATCATTTGCTGCTTTTCTCAACATCCACATCTGGCTATAACTTCAGCTCCAGGAGCTCTGGCACCTTCCCCTGGCCCCTGCAGGCACCTGCATTCATGTGCACAGTCACACACACAAACACATGCACATATAATTACAATTTTAGAATAAAATAGAAGCAACAGCTATAAATTGGTTGTGGTGATGCACATCCATAATCCCAGTATTCTGAAGGGGCAGGCAGGGAGATTCAAACTCCAGGCTGGAGAGATGACTCAGAGGTTAAAAGTACTGGCTGCTCTTCCAGAGGTCTGGGTTCAATTCCCAGCATCCACATGGTAGTTCACAACTGTACTACCATGTACTACAACTGTAACTGCAAGATCTAACACCCTCACAGACATACAGGCAAAACACCAATGCACATAAAAATAAAATAAATTATTTTTTTAAAAAAAAAAAAAAGCTCAGAGCTCTTCTCAACCATGCAGCTAGTTTAAGGCTGTACCAGGTTATATGGGACTATATCAAAGTAAACAAACAAAAAGGGTCTGAGAACGTTAGTGGTACAATTACTGCTTACTATGCACAAGGCCCTGGGTTCCATCCACGGCACTGCCTCCCTCCTCTCCAGGAACAAATAAATAAAGATGGGAGAAACAACCAGCCTTAGGACGATAGGAGACAGCAGAGTCCCCCTGGTCCCTTCAGTTTCCCATCTCAGTGCCCTCCTGGGAGTGAAGGGCAGGGGGACAGGGAGTATAGGAAACAGCTGTAGCCAGCTGTCTATTCCCACAGGCTCTCCTGTGACCGTGGAGTCAGCCTGCCGAGGATCATCGACGTTGGGAGAGAAATGTTGGGCCTGACATGTTCCCTGTTCCCTGTTGGTATTCCCTAGCCAGTGTGCTGCGATGATGGCTTATGTAGCCTTGACCTCGCGTTAGGTGTTCTTAGCAATCTAGAGATGGCGTGAAACTCACGAGAGGATGATGTAGTCCGTGTTGCTGTAAGTGGCAGGATTGCCCTCCTTTTAAAGCACAATGATATTCCATCATGTATATACACAAGCACCATGTTGGTCTCCTCACCCACTGGCAAATATTTAGAAGGGGGTTTTGGTTTATGTTTGTTTTTGAGACAGGGTCTTATGTTAGCTCCGGCTGGTTTCAAACTAGCTATGTATTGGAGCATGACCTTGAACTTGCGATCCTCAGCCTCTACTTCCAAGTGCCGGGTGACAGGTATGCAATAAGGTGCCTGAGTTTTCTACATCTTGGCTACTGTGGATCTTCCTGCGGTGAGCACAGGAGTATAAATATCTCTTTCAAGATCCTGGTTTTAATACTTCTGGATACATTCCCAGAAATGAGATTGCTGGATCATATGGCAATTCTATTTTTAATTTTCTTTGAAGAACTCCAGACTGTTTCCCACAGTGGCTGTGCCATTTTGCATTTTCAGCAGTGGCACAGGAGGATTCCAATTTTGCTCCGTGGGGCTGGTTTTCTTTTGACATCTTGACAACAGCCACCACCGTAGGTGCTACAGGATAGGCCCTTGCAATTTGCTTTTTGTTTGTAACAGGGTCACATGAAACCCAGGCTGGTCCTCAACTCACCATGTGGCTAAGAATGATGTTTAACTTCGATTGTCTTACCTCCACCACCCAAGTGCTGGGATTACAGGCACGTGTCATGCTGCACAGCTGGTCATTGTGGCATGGACTTTCCAGGTTCCTCTTAAGCCATTTATTTGTCTTCTTTTGTTTGGGAAAGGTCCATTTGTTTTTCTGCCACAAAGCTGTATGAACCCAGAAGACATTGTGTTAAGTGAAATAAGCCAAACACAGAAAGACTGGTCTGCGTGACCTTGCTTATACATCAGAGTCCGTGGGATAGCAATAACAAAACAGAGTAGTCTAAGTCATGCGACCAGGAAGTAGAAGATGGTTGCCAGAGGAGGGAAGGACTGGAGAGATGCTGGTCAAAGGGTAAACATTTCAAGCCAGGCATGGTGGTGCATACCTTTAATCCCAGCTCTAAGAAGGCTGAGGCAGAGGATCGCTCCAAGTTCCTCTTGGAGGATCCAAGAGGATCCAGGTTCCTCTTGGAGTGATCCCAAGCCAGCCTGAGCTACATGGTGAGTTCCAGGCCTTCGTGAGTTCCAGTGAGACTATCTCACAGAAATCAAAAACAACCCCTAGCCAAAAGAGTGTCAGGCATCTAAGTTCTTGGGTCTAACCTGCAGTACTTTAGCCATGACTGATAAAGCTGTAGTGTGTACCTGAAATACACGGAGAAGCTCGTTCTTCAAGCTTCTCACTGCGCATGAAGAAAAGCTAACTGTCTGAGCTGATGGATACCAATTAGCTTGGTGTGACGATGTTCCATGGTTTCTGTGGATATCAAAACATCGGGGGGCTGTGGGTTTGGCTCAGCTGGTAGAGTGCTTGCCTAGCATGCGTGATTCCCAGGGCTCAACCCTCAGCAGGCTTGAAACAGTCATGGCAGTGTACACTTTTAGTCCCAGCACTTAGGAGGTAGAGGCAGGAGGATCAGAGGCTCCAGGTCACATAAAAAGTTCAAGAGCGGCCCGGGTTACAGAAGTCCCTGCCTCAAAAAAAAAAATCACAATGATGCATGCTTGCCTAGCATACACAAGGTCCTGGGGGTTCTGTTTCTAGCACTATAAACAACAGCAATAAATAAATAAGAACAATAATTATATATCTTGATTATATTTAAACTTTGTCAAGTATACCTCAGAAAAGTTTTTAAAAGGAAATGGGGCCGGGCAGTGGGGGCACACACTTTTAATCCCAGTACTTGGGAGACAGAGACAGGCGGATCTCTGTGAGTTCAAGGCCAGCCTGATCTACAAAGTGAGTTCTAAGACAGGTTCCAAAGGTACAGAGAAACCGTCTCAGAAAGGAAAAAGGAAATGGGCTGGGAATAAAAACAAGTAGATGAGAATAGGGATCGGAGTCCCTGACTGCCGCTCCAGCCCCTGTCTGTATCAGGCATTGCTCCACATGACATAGGTCTGTTGAGCGTCAACCATGTGTCAGGTGAGATTCTAGGTGCCTGAGACACAAAGGAGAGAGATGGAGTGGGATTCCTGCCCTCTGGAGCCCACAGCCTGGTATATACCCACCTCCCCGTGAGTGGGCACTCTACCCATCAACCAGGGAACCAGGAACTGGGATCCAGACTTAGTCCCCCTTGTCCCTTTTACTGTGTATCATTGTCTTACAATGCAGCAAACAGGTGCCCTGTCTCTGTATGTTCTAAACCCTGACACTGCCCTGCCCAAGCACATGGTTCCCAGCCATTGACCTTGTCCCCCCAGAAGCACTGAGTATCTCCCTCTGGGGCCTTTCACCCACAGGGGGTCATAAAGGCTTTCTGAAATTTGTTTCCTCTTTTGTTCATTGTTTAGTATTTTTCTACATAAAATATGTGTTTGTCGGCATGAGTTTGTGTCTACCACATGCATTCAGGAACCCAAGGAAGCCAGAAGAGGGCATCAAATCTCAAACTAGAGTTATGGGAAGTAGTAAGCCACTAGATATGGGGGCTGGGAACCAACCTAGGTCCTTTGTAAGAGTGCTGTTAACCACTGAGCCATCTCTTCTGCCCCTTTTTTTGAGGGGTGGGGGATTTCAAGGCAGGGTTTCTCTGTGTAACAACCTTGGCTGTCCTGAAACTCGCTCTGTAGACCAGGCTGGCCTTGAACTCACAGACATCTGCCTGCCTCTGCCTCTGGAGTGCTAGAATTAAAGGCATGCGCCACCACCGCCCGGCCCTTATTTCGTCTTTTAATGCCCTTTCCTAACCTCATGGTTTTGTTCGTGTCTCATCATTTCCTTGCTTGGTCCATTTACTGGAGAATTCAAGGCCATCCTCCGTGGGATGAGGACATAGCTCATCTTTAAAGTGCTTGACAACAGCTTGCTATGCGCCGGTGATACACAAGCGTGATATAGTATACATAAAACCTAAGCTTCATCTTCAGCAGAGGGAGAGGGACCAGGAGGGAGGGGAGAGGAAGGGGCAGGGGAGGAAAGGGGAAACCAAAGACGGTCTCCCAGGCTCACTGCCCTTCTCACTCTGCCCTCTATTCTCTTTCCCAAACCTCACTCCAAGTAGATCCTCATCCCCAGCACCCCTCCAAACCTCATCTTGCTAAGGCTGCTGATAAACACACCCTGTTCTTCATCAAGCCCATCCCAGGCTTCGCCCTGCCTGTCTCTGCAGTGGCGTACCTTGCACAGCTGAGCCACGGCATTCTCCCGCCCATTTCTCCTCATGCTGCCCCATCACCCCTCCTCAGTCTCCATGGCTGTTCCAGCTCCCCCCCACCCTGCACATAAGCACAGAGGTCCGGGAATCCATCTATTCCTCGCCTCTGGCTAGAAGAATCGGGCAGTCCTCTGGGCGTGCTCAGCAAACTGCTGGCGCTCAGGGAGTGTGCAGATCTGTAAGGTTAGCCTTGAGCTTTCCGCACTCTGACTCCAGCGGAAGCTGTGTGGCTGCTGTAGTGGCCTCATAGTCGATGGATGAGTGATTTTTATGAATGAAGACCACAACTCCCCATATGAAGAATCAAAAAAAAGAGGCAAGGTATTAGGAAAGCAAGACTTTTGTAGTAACAAGATGTCCTAACTGTCGTTTGTACATGCTGGGGGCAGACACTTTTATTAGCTTTCTCACTTTTGTTGGTATAGAGAAAATGAAAAGCCCATGGTGTACAGAAACCTCTTTGGCCAGCAGGTGGCGCCAAATGATCTCCGATCTTGTGCAAGATTTGGAACTCCAGGCTTCACAGAGGGTCCCAGCTCAACATTCCTAGCGTAGTTTGAGAATCTTCTATGTGTGTTTAAAAGCACTAACCCATGCTTGTTTCAGAATGCCTGGAGACGCCATAGGAAGCTCCTGCTGTGGTCGAGGACCTAAAATCTTCCACAAACATGTCATATCTTTAAAAGCTGACCCGTTCCCCTGGGGAAGCCCTGCTCCCACTTCTTCAGATCTTATGGCCTGCAGCTCTCACACCCTGGAAAGTGGGAGTTCTCGACCCCTCTGTAGCTGAGAGAAATCATGCCTGACCAAGTCACGTGGCTAGCAAATGGCGCTATCAGAATTCAACCCTGAACCAAATGCCATCTTACTCCAATCTTCCCCTGCAGCAGGCTTTGCAAACTGGCATATCTATATGTATCAAAATTGGATTATACACAACCAGCACACAACTGTAGCGTGCATGCATGTGTGTGTGTGTGTATGCACGCACGCCCGCGCACACACACACATGCATCATCAGCGGTCTTAGCCTGCAGCTGCTGATGTGGTCAGGACTGTGGCTCTCTGATCCTCACCAATTCCCTGGCATTCCCAGGCGCTTGTACCCCACACGTGAAACAGAGTCCATGTTTGCTCTCTCCTCTACAGCTCAGACTCTTGAATGACAGATTCCTATCCTGAGGTTAACATGTCTGTGTCATATGCTACAGATACCAACCACAGTGACCCAAGATACACAGTTTACAGTCTAGGCATTGTCTATTAAAAGGAAAGTTCTGGAACCTTTCTCAAAGAGCTCTTAGCTACTTCCTGGTTGAAGGCAGATGTGTCTGTCTTTGAACCCTGCGATGGGCAGAGGCAGAGGGGAAACCTAACGTCTTCACCCGGCTCACTCCCACTATCGTTGGGGTCCCCACAGATTTATTTCTGGGAAGTCCAGCGGAGGAACCTCACTGAGAGGGTGAAGACGCTTTTCCTGGCTGAGAACAGTGTGAAGCTCAAGAACCTGACAGGCTACACAGCCTACATGGTCAGCGTAGCAGCCTTCAATGCTGCCGGGGATGGGCCACGGAGCACCCCCACCCGAGGCCAGACTCAGCAAGCAGGTAGGGAGAAGTCTTGGGGAGGTGGGTTTGTGGGGGACTCAAAGACCACACCTGGTATCAGAGCTGTCTTGTGCAGCCAGGAAGCTGGGTTTGATAGCCAGGCCCCGCTTCCAGATGCCCTGCAGAGAGAGAACCCAGCCTGCCAAAAAGGTTGTAGATATGAGTCAAGACAAAAAAAAGAAACTCACACCATGAACCTGGAGACAATCCCCAGATCTCACCCAGCCTGTTCTACCCACCTTGTCTCAGCTTTGGGGCTAGCCTCCACTCCCAGCCCCTACCTGGCTTCCTCCTCCTTTCTTTTGTCTCCTTGTCTTTGTTCATCCCACCAATGTTTATTATATTCTATGAGCCCACACTTTTGCTTCATCCTGGTGATGCAACAATAAGAGAGAAAAAAAATAATAAGTCTGCATCCTAGTGAGAGCCACAGATCGTAAACAAACACGGATGAGCTGGCTGAGCCGGTGGTAAGGATGGAGAGTCTAAGAGGAGTGGGGTATGGGGAGCTTTGGACAGGCCCGCCCACAAGATGTAGCCTGGCCAAGATGGCTACATCTGATCTGAGATTTGAATGAGAGAGGACCCGCTGTGGGAAGTTCTGGAGACAGAGCAGGAAGCCGGGTTCCTGTCAGAAGGACCAGCAGGTGCAAGAGGCTTGGGGGCTGGAGGGAATTAGAGAACAGGACTGGGTGCTGATAAGGAAGTGGGGTGAGTCTCCAACAGTCTGGAGGATGGGAATTTGCATTAAGTGTAATAGGAAGACATGGGAGGTTTTGAGCTGTTGAGAAGTAGATCTTTTTACATTTGGGAAAACTGGCTCTGCCTTCTGGACTGGGAGACTGGAGGGAGAGGGGGAGGGAGGCAGAGAGGCCAGGTGGGGACTAGACACAGGGCAGGGCAGAGGAAGGAGAGAGGGTGCAGATCCTCTTGTCCTGAGGTGTCCCAAACCACTTTTGGTTAGTGTCACACTGGGTCCCCCGTAAGTCCCGGGGTGAGCAGAGCAGTGTCCCTTCTTTTTCACAATGGGGAAGGGTCACCCCAGAAAACATGCTTTTTGCTCAGGGTCCCCTGGTAAACCATAGGGGAAAGAGCAGATGCTGGAACCAAGGACATCCAAGAGAGTTCAGGGGTTTTCTGTTTGTTTGTTTGTTTGTTTCCAATGTGGACTTGTTCCAGCGTGAACAGTCAACCCTCCAAATCCATGAGCTCCAAATCTGCATATTCAACCAAGCAAGAAAGGAAAATATTCCCCAAAATTGCTTCTGCCTGGGTGTGGCAGCACAGACCTGTAATCTAAGCATTTGGAAGGGAAGCCAGGAGGATCAAGAGCTCAAAGTCAGGACTGTCAAGATGACTCAGCGGTTAAGAGCACTTGATTGCCCTTCCAGAAGGCAGAGTTCAGTTCCCAACACCCACATCAGGTGTCTCATAACTACCTTATGGCCTCAATCCAGGGGATCCAACTCCTTTGTCTGACCTCTAAGGGCACCTGCGCTCATATAACATACACACAGACATATATACATGTAAATGAAAATAAAAGTAAATCTTTAAAATAGGTAAGATCAAAGTCACCTCCAACTACACAGCAAGTTCAAGGTCTGAGCTACACAAGAATGTCTCCAAAAACAAACAAACAAAAGAATCTATACCGAATATGTATAGACAACACCACATAACAATTATTTAGCACCATTGCATTGTATCCAGAATCATAAGTAACCTAGAGAGAGTGAAAGTATACGGAAGGGGCCAGAGGAGATCTCAGTGGTACCTCTTGCCTAGCCTAAGAGATGCATGTCTTGGCTTTAATTGCCAACACCACAAAAGAAGGATGTATGTAGCTTATATGCTGAAGTGACACCATTTTATATATGACAAGCATCCTCAGATTTTTGTTAGGTTCAATTGACTATAGATACAGAAGGCAAAAGGACAACCTTCTGCCCTAGCCAACCGAAACCAGCTTTTCTAGCCCAATGCACCCCTTACTGTGGTTCCCACAACCCTTAAGGAAAGCAAGCTGCTAGAGACAGTTCCTAACCAGGATCCTCTCTGGGACAAGCCCCCACTCCAGGGGAGCCTTTCCTCCACTGGCTCCACCAGCTCAGCCAGAGGCTGAACTTGGGTGTGCTAGCCTCCATCTGTCTATCTGTCTGCCCATCTCAACGATGCTCAATATGAACCCCAGGGACGCTAGAAGCTTCCGGCGCTGTAGCAGTAGAATAGAATGTCCTGTCCCGTATCCTACCCCTGAGTGTATTGGGGGGGCAGGAAAGAAAGGACCCTGAGTTCACCTCCCCCCTTCAAAGACAGCAGGGGAGATGAAGCCGGAAGCTGTCAAGATTAGTTCTGACTTGGTGGGAGGCAGCACTGGACAATAATAGCCTGGCCATCCACCCAACCAGCTTGGGATGCTGGGAGGAAAGGAATGCTTCCTGCCCCCCCACACACTGCCACACACCAGAATATTCCATCTCTGCGTTTTCAGAGTTCACCCCAGGGGTCTCAGTACAAGAAAACATCTCTTCCAGAGGATCTGACTGTCCTTGGCCTGGCTCCTCCTGACAGCGTGGTGTCTCTTTGACAAGCCCTGCAGCCCAGGAATGAAAGGAAGGCCATGTCTCTGGAGTTCTGACGTCTTGTTTAGTGCCCACTCTGAGGCAGAAACACCCCCACCTTCTCTAGCAGGATTGCTGAAAGACACACCCCACGGTGCCAGGAAATGGTCTTGCCCCACAGTGACCCTTGGGGATGCAGTGGCTGGTCCCATGCTGCTAGCCAGGGCTTAGAGCCACATAGGAAAGAGTCCAGACTCCCCATCTTTAAGGAGGGCTTTTTTTTGTCTCAGGGCCGGGGCCTCTGATGCTAGACAACTGAGTGCTAATGATGTCAAGGGAGGAGGAGAGAGGGTTCAAGGGCCTCAAGTGACCCTTTCTGCCTTCTTTTTGTGCCTTGCTTCACTCTCTCTTCTTTCCGGGCATGGGCCCAAACTCTCCTGCTAGTTGCTTGGAGCCCAACCTGAGGCTTTGAACTTGCTCAGAAAGAGAAAAACACAAGCCCTTTGCTGTCTCTCCAACAGCCCCCAGCGCCCCAGGCTCGGTCAAGTTCAGCGAGCTGACCACTACCTCAGTGAATGTGTCCTGGGAAGCCCCTGAGTTCCCCAACGGTCCTCTGGAGGGCTACAGGCTGGTGTATGAGCCCTGCACCCCTGTGGATGGTGAGTAGGAACCTCCCACATGGCCTGAACTCTCCCCTATCTAGGGCTGACTTGCACCCAGAGACCATATCAAGATCACCACTCGGGAGTTAGAGTTGGGGAGAGTCTTTCCTTCTTGTAGATGGGAAGGCAGAGGCTCGACCCAGGGAAAGGGTGCTTCTGAGACAAAAGCCTCCGAGGACAAAGTTGAAGCAGCAACCTAAGGCACGCCATCTTCTGTGCTGGCAGTTGGAGGGAGGGAGGGACGGAGGGACAGAGGGAGGGACGGAATGAATCCAGGCAAAATATAGTTGCCCCACAATGGGACAGGACCCCGAAGAAAAGTCCTCTGATGGTCTTCTCATGCTATCCTGGCCCCCTTCCTAACCTCAGAGTTCTCAGCAGCCCCCCCCATTGGAGGGTCAGAGACCCCTTTAGAAATCGAGTCAAAGCCTGGGGAGCGTCCCCAGGAGGATTTGTGAAAGTGAGCAGTCACTCAACCCCTGCTCTGCACGTGATGGACGTGACTGCCCTAGTTCAGGCCTTCTTCAGACCAGTCCCTCTCAGCCTCTACCCTTCCCAGTTCCCCAACAAGATCCTGCTCCACTTCTGGGGCTGGACTGACAGTCCTGACAGCTGACATCCAGTACCTGCCAACTTTCTCACATAGCATAGCCCAATGGCAGCCGGTAGGAACAAGGCAGGAGTGAGCAGAAGCCCCCAGAAGTCACTGTTTTATTCCCTGTTACTATCGTAAGAGAACAGGGGACTTACAAGAAAGAAGGGGACTAGGCTCCTCAATGCCTGGGTCTACTTACAGCAAGGCATAGGGATGTGACTACCCTAGAAGTGACACCCTAGTGGCAGGAAGTGACCACTTTTGTGGTCACCTCCCCCTCACTCTCTCCGCCCAGCAATGGAACCTGGCAAGAACAAGAGGTGGAGCCTGGGAACATTAGGCAGCTAGCAGTTCTGGGTCAGCGGTGGGAACAATGGCCCTCAGTCTTTTTTGCTGCCACCGGGGTGCCAGCTGCCTGTCCCGCAGAGAAAAGCTGTCGGAACCAAGGGAGAAGCAGGTCCTGGGGAGAGATGCAGTCAGGAGCAGGGCTAGGTCAGACGTCAAGAAGACAAAATGCAGGGAACCTAGACAGGCCCAGTGGCTTCTACCTGGCCTGAGGACCTCCCACTGAGAAATGGAGTACTTGGCCTCTTGTGGTCTTATTCCATCAGGGTTTAGACCACCTGGCTAAACTCCATCTCCCTATAGGTTTCTAACTTCTATGTAATGGCCTAGCTAGTAAGTAAGGGGCACCGTCTAGCATGTGCCACAGCTCTGGAGCAGGCCAGCAGCACCCCATTTTCTTATAGATCTAGACCAGTAAAGAGTTTGCTCAGTGGTGTCTAAAGCAGTCGTTCAATAAATAAATAGGGGTTAGAGGTGCGGCTCCATTGGTAGAGGGCTTGCCTGGCATGCGCAAAGCCCTGGGTTCCATCCTCAGCACCACATAGACCAACCATGGTGAACCATGCCTATAATTCCAGCACTCAGAAGGTGGAGGCAGCAAGATCGGGAGTTCAGGGTCATCCTTAGCTATATAGCAAGTTTGAGATCAGTTTGAGCTACTAGAGACACTGTCTCAAAAGTAAGTAGGACCAGCCTGGAGGTAGTGGCACATGCCTTTAAATCAGCACTGGGGAGGCGGAGGCAGGCGGATCTCTGTGAGTTCAAAGCCAGCCTGCTCAACAGAGTAAGTTCCAGGTCAGCCAGGACGACGCAGAGAAACCCTGTCTCTAAATAAATAAATACATAATAGGGCCTAGAGATATGGCTTAGAAGTTCAGGGTACTGTCTGCTATTCCAGAGGACCAGTTCCCAAGCATCCATGTGGCAGGTCATCACCATCTGTAACTCCACTTTCAGAGAATTCAGTGCCCTCTTTTGGCCTCCTCAGGCACCTGGCATGCAAATGGTATGCAGACATGCATGCAGGCAAATCATCCATACACGTAAGATACAAATTTTTTAAATTAAATAAAGTACCTACTAATGTGTTTGGTGCTCTTTCCCTATATGTGAGACTCCATATCCCTGTTGGGAATGCTCCTGACCCTCCAGCTGAGCAGAAAAATAAATGGAAGCCTGCTGGAGACACAGCTGAAGGCACCAGGCCAACTCCAGGACGCAAAGCCTGTCCCTCTGTGTGGTGACACCTTACACAATGAACCCTGGTCCTGACTCTCAGAGAAACTTTAGGCTTGGGAAGCCCAGAACACGCAGTACCGCCCTATGAAAGCCCCTAACCTGCCCCTGGCTGCCATGGCCTGAGGTGCTGAAGCATCTCTACTTTTGTCCTAAAAATCAAATGGTGCAGATGATGGGGCTACTGAAACTAGGTTCTCATTGGCCAAGAGGAAAGAGGACCATAAAATTAGTGCTGGGGCTGGGACTGAGGCTGGGGCTGGGATTGGGGCTGGAGGAGTCACTAGGTGCCATCCAGCTCCAATTCTGGGGGTGTCTTCACAGAACTTCCCAACAGAGGGTGCCTGGATTTCAAGTTCTATGGGATGTTGGGATGGGGGTGGGCTGATGTGGGGCATAGAAGTGAGACAGGATGGGGACTATGTGGCTCTTCTGGACTGGGCAGACAGGACGTAGCTTTCCTCCTGGTACCTTAACCAGAGAGCCATCTTTTCCTGAGCTCACTTACAGAGCCGTGCTCCTGACACAGCACTGGCAGCATGTGGGCTTGAATGACAGCTCAACCGATTTCCAGGGGTTGGGGCCACAACTGTCACCTCTTCCCAGTAGCTGCCGATGGCCTTGGTGGCCCTGCTCTCAGCAGCGACTACAGCCCCTGCTCACAGTCCTTCCCCACAGGGGTCAGCAAGATTGTAACAGTGGATGTGAAGGGGAACGGCCCACTGTGGCTGAAGGTGAAGGACCTGGCCGAGGGCATGACCTACCGTTTCCACATCAAAGCCAAGACCTTCACCTATGGGCCTGAGATAGAAGCCAACATCACCACGGGCCCTGGAGAAGGTAGGAGAGAGGCCATGCCTCCCTATGCACCGTGTCCTCAGCCCTCCTAGTAGGAGGGGACCCGGAGCTCCAGAGCTAGAGCTGAAGACTGTGGGAAGCCCAAAGCTTACTCTTCTAACCCCTGTCCCAAGGCTCCTCCCCTATCCCCACTCCCTCTTTCTTCCTTTCCCTGACTCCTCTTCCTCCTTGCCCTTCCTCCCATCAGCTCCACTCTCCTCCCCCATCCTGGGCTTGCTTCCTAGCATCTAAGTCCTCAGGCTATTCCAGCCCCAAGCCTCTCAGCACCAGCAGGCCCATACACCAGCCAAGGCTGCCCCAGGGTTGGCCTCACTATAGAGCCCAGGTTGGCCTGGTACTTATGATCCTCCTGCCTCGGTTGCCTAAAGCCTGGGTTTACAAGAGCGAACCCCCACACCCATCCTGCTTTCATTGTCTTTCTTCTTCTTCTCTAACCTTCAGCCTCTGTCACCTCTGTCCAGGAAGCAGGCTGCCTGGCAGGTGTCCAAGCCTCCAGGCTGGCCAGAAGCACCTCCCCATGCCTCCCCCTCCCCCCACCCCAGCAGGGGCTCTCAGAGCAGGGTGCAGAAGACTCACCCCTCAGCACTTGTCCAAATGTACACTCTCTGGGAGGATACAGAGGTTCTGATTCCCGTGAGATGCAGGCATCTCCTCTGACCTCCACCCTGGAGGTAGTGACGGCATTGACACCTCCAGTAACACTCCTCTTCACAGTCAGGCCAGTGTCTCCAACACCCAAGACCCCCTTTCCCAGCTGCCTTTATACCCAAAAGGCCACTTCATACTTCCCTGTCAGCGCCCAACCCTCGGCTCCTCCCCTAATCACCTCTTTCACTGCCCCCATGACCTTTCTCACTCTCTACCTTCCGCCCAGAACCCAGGGGTAGTCAGAGTTTCATCCCCACAGGCTGTCATGGGTTCAGGTTTTCCCATTCTGAACATGAAAACCACCTCCTAAGCAACCCTGCTGTTCCACCCCTCTCTTGAGGAAGCATCCAGCTGGCCCACTTCCTTCAGAAGGCCACCAGAAGGCCACCTCCTCCTTCCCCCTCCCATACATAGCCAGCAGCAGACAATGATCTTTCTCCAGAGGCCATGTGAGTCTGGGCCCTTGAAAAACAAGGCTGAAGAGCCCTTATCCTGTTGCCTTCTACCTGCTGGTGGCTTGTCACCCCTTGGTGGCCCTGCCACGTTCTGCTCCCCGCGTCTCACTCGGTAAGAAAGTGATTTGCAGGCCTATGGAAGGCTGCTGGCCCATTTGTCCCAACTCTGCTTCTCACCTGAGGCTTCCTGAGACATGAAGGCAGAGAGAGAGCTGGCAAATAAAGAGAAGTACCTGGAGGATGGGGCAGGCCATCTGACACCAGTCAACTTTGGGGTTAAAGGGTTTGAAGTTAGTGGTACAGAATAGGGAAGCTCTTGGCCAGGAAGTAGGAAGGGATAGAGGATACCGAGAAAGAAAACTAACCTTGCTCAGCCAGTGTGGGCAAGAAGGGATTTATGAGGGACAACAGCCGGGCCAGCCGCCCTTGGCTTAGCAGAAAACCCATGGCCGCCCTTCCCTCAGCCCTGAGCGATGTCCTATACAGAGTGAACAGCAAGGACTCTGAAGGCCACCACAGCCTGAACCCCCCTCTCAGGTCGTGTCTCCCCTCCATGGGCTGCAGGCAGGATGCTCCTTAGAGAAGGGAGGAAGAAAATGAGACCCCCCCAAAAAAATGTGCCTTCAGGACCAGGATATAGGGGCCTGGTGATGGGATACCCAGCTGTGTGAGGAGCCTCTGGTGTCCTGTCTGAGTTGACCAGCTCTCCTGGGCCCCAGAGGGCTTTGGTGAGATGCTGGACTCATGCCCTCATCCCTTGGGCAGCCAGAGGCCACTAACCTGCAGTCATGCACACAGTGTTGCCTGAACCCCTGAGACTATAAGCATATAGAAAGCACCTACTGTGTGCTATGCTCTAAGGATGGCGAACTCCATATCTAGTGGGAAACAGGCTTGATGGGGACCACACATGGCAGGAGTCGCAAGGCAGGTACCAGGTTTATATTGGCACACTCCCAGTGAAGTAGTGGGGATACCATATAGACAGATGCCTGGCCCAGTCCTGTGTCAATGCAACCTTCCTCCTGGGTCTTATTCTACCTTCCCCCTCCAGCATCTCAGTATGCTAGACGTATCTCTCGCTAAGTTCTCCTCTTTAAGCTTCTAGGGCCTGAGTCCACTCTCTCCCCCACCTGGCCTAACAGCACATGCACATGGGGCTAGGAGATTTCAAGTAAGAGACAGGGAAGGTATTATCCCGTGCCAGGGAAGGAGATGTTGGAGGGACCTTCATCCCTGGGCATGTCCACCATCAGTTCATTCGCCTCTGTTGCCCGCCATGATTCCTCCTTTTAGGATTTTCTTCAACAAGGGCCCTCGTGGATGGGTAAGCTGAGGCACCCCTGAAGGAGTCCATGAATGGATCACGTAATATGTTCTGGCTTGACCTGAGATTCGGAATGTGGGGTGTAGGGAAACAGGAGAGACAGTAGTCACACCCTGGCAGGCCTAGCCTGAGACACCCTCTTCAGACACAGCATTTGCAGGGGTCCTGGAGGCGCTGTGATTAGAGCTGGTCTGGTTGTCCAGCCCCCTCCCACCAACAGAGGTTGTTGGAAAGGGTGGCTATTCTTGGCTCCACGGATACCCTTACCCACTGTGAGGTGTTTGCAGGTGCCCCAGGACCACCAGGAGTGCCAATCATCGTTCGGTACAGCTCAGCCATTGCCATCCACTGGTCCAGCGGAGATCCTGGCAAAGGACCCATCACACGCTATGTAATAGAGGCCAGGCCGTCAGGTATGCCCACCCAGGCTAGGCTGTTCTCTCTCCATGGCCTGCTTCCTGCCTTCCTCCTGTCCTTAGCCCTTGCACTTGTGTCTGTCCTCCGTCTGTCAAAGCACCGTGCATTATTGCAAGTGAAGCTTAGCACCTCGTACAGACCAATTAAGAAGCCAGAGGAGGGGCTGGGGAAATGGTTTACTTAATCAGGTGTGCGGGCAATGAGGCTCTGCATTCAGATCTCCAACACCCACATAAAAAAGCCAGCCATACGTGGTGGTGCCTGCCTATAATTCCAGCACTGGTCCGACGAAAATAAGAGGACCCCCTAGAGCCTGCTTGTCAGAACGGGCAGACTCTAGTTTCACTCTGTCTCAAAAAGATACGGTAGAGAGCAATTAACAAAGACACTTAACACCCACCTCCGACCTCTACACAGAAGTGCACACACACACAGGCACATACAGACACAAGAGAAACTAGGAAAGCAAAGGTTTGGCTCATGCTGGTTAAATACCCATGTCCTACTTGTGACTAGCTCTTGTTCTACCAACGTCTCCTGTCAAGCCTGAAATCCAATCACAAGAACTTCCAAAGCCATCAGGACAAGAGCGGCTGATAAGTCACTCCTGAGGGGGACTGCTCCCCTCTCCTGTTTCACCCTCCCCCATCAATGCACCTGCTTCCCAGGCTTCAGCTCCCTCTGTTGCTAGGTTTCCGAGCTAATCAGAGTGGCCCAGGTCAGCCAAGAGCTGCAGGCTTGCTCTTTGTATTCGGAGGATCTGTGCCTAGGTGATAGAAGTTAAGAAAGATAAGTCTTTGTTGCCCAAATGAGAGGCAGAGAAACCTATCCATAGTTGACTCTGTGTGTGTGTGTGTGTGTGTGTGTGTGTGATGTTGGTACAAATGTGCATACATGTGGAGACTGAGGTGAGCCTCAGGTGCTATCCAACTTGTTTTACGAGGCAGGGCCTCTTCACTGGCCTGGAACTCACCCAATTAAGCTACGGCTGGCTGCTCAGCAAACCCCAGAGATCCTCCTGTCTCTGCCATGAGGTCGCAGATGCTTACCACTGTACCCATGTCCCGCTTTAAAAAAAAAAAAAAAAACACAAAACCTGGGTTCTAGGGATGGAACTCCGATCTTTATTTACGCTTGCAGGGCAAGCAGTTTGCTGGCTGAGCTATCTCCCCATCATACTTATGGAGAATTGAACCATCCCCACCACAGGCTTTCTATTCCTCAGGGCGGCTGGATGCTCATCACCCCAATAACGAAGAGTAAATTATTCTGGGAGGTCCTGGAAGCCACCCTCTCCCACCATTGCCCTTATCTTACACTAACCAGAGTAGCTAAGCATCTAGAGACCTCAGATCCACCGTATCACCCACGCCACAGGTGGCACTGGCTCTCCCCCAACTCCAGATGGTCCCTCCCTGGACCTCCAGCACGGGCTGTTGCGTTAGCCCAGAGGCCTCCACGTGCATCTCCTCACCAAGGCCTGTGCCTGCTTAGTCCGCCCAAGTAGGCCCACCTGGTTCCAGGCTGTGGCATGTTGGCCCTGGAGCTCAGCTTGTTGATTTTCCAGTATTCCCTGGGAGGTCCAGCATGAGCCTCTGCCCTTCCAAGTTTGGGGGCTGTGACTTGGTGCACACCGGTGGAATGGAGGATAGACTGAGCCAGCACTCAGTGGCATGCCAAGAAGGGCCAAAGTCAGCAGCTCCAGGGAGGGCAGGATGATTGGAAAGTGGGGAAGGGAGCCAGGAGGATGCTAGAACAACCCCTAAAACTGTTGGAAAGTGAGTTGCTTTTCAGAGATGGGTATCCCCCTCTGGGCTGTCTGCCCCCTCTTTGATCCTCCCTCCCTCCGTGCTAACAAGCTGAAATAGCCCTGGAGGCAGCAAAATACCCCTGCATTGCTGTGGGGGGTTCTGTTGTTGTTTTTTGTTTGTTTTGAGACAGGGATTCTCTGTATAGCCTTTGCAGTCTTGGAACTCGCTCTATAGACCAGGCTGGCCTCGAACTCACAGAGATCCACCAGCCTCTGCCTCCCAAGCGCTGATATTAAAAGTGTGTGCCACCATGCCCGGCTGCTGTGCTTCTTTCTACACAGACTAAACTAAAAGTGCTAATTTCTTCAAGCCAGAGAGCTGCCAGCAGAACAGAGCTGGGGGGATTCACTCGGGGACTGACAGGCCTGTGTACTGCCACCCCCAACACACACACATCTGCTGACCAGAGGACTAGAGGCCACTGAGGGACAATTCCAGCAGCTTCTCTCACTGCCCAGACCCCATCCTTTGTTTGTATGGGGGGGTAAATTAGGGGGGCATACAAACAGCAGGCAGGAGGCTCAGCTTTTAGAAGGCAGCAGCTATTAGCAAACACCAGTTACACCCAGCACTTTCCTGGCCACCAGGAGGAAATTCAATGCCAGGCTGAGTCAGGTAACTCAGTAGAATATGCCAGGCTGCCTGCTACCCACGCCCGGTGTGACCTTGGGAAGGTGAGTTAAGCTCTCTGAGCCTTGGTTCTCTTATCTCTCAAATGGGAACAGCAGTTCCTACCTCCTGCCCTTGCTGTGGGCTTGGAAATTTAAAACTCACACCACCACCACCCTCAGTTGGGTTGCCTTACACAGGAGCGTCAGCTTGGGGGTGTGGGGGCATCTTCATAGTTTACAGCAGTCACATGAGGAGCTGAACTCCAATACATCTCAGGGAATGAAATGTTGAACTGTGCAGAGCTACTGATAATACTATGACAAACCCTGGGGAAAGTCTGCAGTCCTTGCTTTAACACACACTGGGAAGGTGTCTGAGCTAAGTGCCAGTTTATAAAGAGAGAAAGACAAGCTAGGTGTGATCCTGCCCTTGAGGATTTCACAGCCTGGGAGATTAAACAAAAAGACCATCGGGTAACTAGATGTGCTAGCACAAGAGAGGAGACTAAGGCAGGGGGAATGTAAGTGTCAGGTCTGCTTGGGCTACAAAATGAGACCCTGTCTCAAAAAAATAAAATTAAAATAGTATAGGTAATAACCAAGTAGATACTCAAAAAAGCCAGTGATGGGGTGAGGAAGATGGCCTAGTAGGCCAAGTGCTTGCTGGCCAAGCATGAGGAGCTGAGTTTGGATCCCTGGCACCTGTGGAGAAACTGAGGATGAATCTGGGACCCTGGTACTGGGAGATGGAGGCAAACAGGGATCCCCATGGTCCATGACCAGCCAGTCTAGCCGATTGCTGAGTTCAAGATTTGATGACAGGCACTGTCCCAAAAGAAAAGGTGGAGAGAGAGTGATAGAAAGGAACCCAGACATGGTTTCACATGTTCAGACACACACACACACACACACACACACACACACACACACATACACACAACACACATTATTTGGGTGGACCCACATCTAACCATAAATTTCCTTATGAGATATACTTTATATACTTAGCCTAAAATTAATTTTATACACTATTTTAAGACTTTATATGTGAAGTAAAGTTTTATTGTGTGTGGTCTTTCCACCTGATGTGTTACAGGTCTCAAAATGTTTCTGTTTGGGAGCCTTTGGGATTTTGTTTTTTTATTCTTTTAGGTCTCGCTGTACAGCCCAGGCTGGCCTCAAACTTGGAGTCCTCTTTCCTTGACCTTCAGACTGCTAAGATCATAGGCATGTCACTTTTAGAGTTTAGCTTCTCAGATTAGGGTGCTCAGGCTGTATTGCTTTGATTGTTGGAGAATTTATTGCACAATATGTTTTTTTACATGCTTTCAAATGTTTTATTTTAAAGAAAAGATCAAGAGACACCCCCTCCCAGAAGGTATCTATCTCTAAGACATCCACAAGACTTCCTAAGAGTCAGGCTCAGTCACAGTGTTGAGCCACTGACCAGATGGGACCCGCCCTCAGGGAGATGCAGCTAGAACCAGATGATGACGTGGGGGGATCTGAGGCTCCTCCACCTCACAGTGCCTCCTCTCTGTGCTCCTGCAGACGAGGGGCTCTGGGACATCCTCATCAAGGACATCCCCAAGGAGGTAACTTCCTACACCTTCAGCATGGACATCCTGAAGCCAGGCGTGAGCTACGACTTTCGGGTCATCGCAGTCAATGACTATGGCTTTGGCACTCCCAGCAGCCCCTCTCAGTCTGTGCCAGGTACCAGCCTTTAGGGTGACAGATCAGAGTCCTTGAAGAGCCTGATGACATGCTTGGCGGTAGGGGAGGAAGACAGACTTTGGGCAGCGGGCATCAAGGTTGTCATCCAAATGGACTGTCTGTCCCTCAGTCCCTCTAACTGTGAATTTGGGGTCCCAAGCCTGATGTAGCTCAGAGTTCTGAGGGAACATGGAGGCCATGGAATAGTCAGGTCACAAACTTTGTTTTCATGGAAACCATTTCACCCCTCTCCCAAAAGACAGCTCCCAGGCAGGCCATGGGCTAATCCTAGTGCCATCTGAGACCTCACTGAGTGGCACCCAGGTGGGCCATGTTCACTGTCTCCCCTCCCCTTTTCTTTCATTCCTCTCATCTAGTTCAGCTCTGGGTCCATACAGGACACTAGGCCTACACCCTGGTCACTCACTG
The DNA here is from genome assembly GCA_001685095.1 of Ellobius talpinus. NCBI lineage: Eukaryota > Metazoa > Chordata > Mammalia > Rodentia > Cricetidae > Ellobius > Ellobius talpinus. Next base: position 19,993 of record LOJH01003205.1, on the reverse strand, counting down.
ACCACTGGAATATGAAGGTAGAAATTCAACTCATATCGTGTTTTTGCTCTCTAGTGGGGTATTAGCACCCCAGCTCCTCTTTTCACCCACATACTTTCTCCTATGCTCAGATGACAGCACCAAATTATAGAAAACAAAGAGTCTGAGACAAGAATAGAAGAACCATCTCCTCACTGGAAGTGACATGGATTAGGAGTTTCTGGGTACAGGAAGTGAATTACTAGGGGACTTTGGTGGAAAGGGAGCCCTACCTGGCAGAGGCATTTTTAAAAACTCACATGTGATCTCTCTCCCAACTTCCCTGGCTTTCTGTCATCAGTTTTTAAAAAAAAAAAGAAAAAAAAGAAAAGAAAAAGAAAAAAAGGAAAGGAAGGAAGAAAGAAAGAAAAACTGCAATTTTGAAGATAGTTCTCCCAGACTTCCTAAATGCCAGAAAAGCATCCTTTCCCACACAATTAGAGTCTGTCTATCAAAGTCTCTTTCCCCAAGGCAAGAGAGTAAAAAACAAAAGCAGCTAACATACTGCTATTCTTTCTTCCTGATCCCCTGGCAGACATCACTAATCAATCCCAGCACTATTCCTTAATAAATCCAGGGGATTCTCAATCAATTAAACCATAAAACTCTGCTTGAAAAAGTCCTCCAGGCAAAACTTTGCCTACAGATCAAAGCTGGAATTCTGAGTACACAGGCCCCATTTACCCATAACACCCATGAACAGTTGGTGGAATCCCAAATCGAACAGGAAAGTCTGTGGCAGGGGGATGTGGAGTACCCTGGTCCTGATGCTGCCCTACCCCCATTGCAGCCCAAAAAGCCAGCCCCTTCTATGAGGAATGGTGGTTCTTGGTAGTCATAGCTCTTGTGGGCCTCATCTTCATCCTGCTTCTGGTCTTCGTACTCATCATCCGAGGTCAGAGCAAGAAGTACTCCAAGAAGACAGACTCAGGTGAGCCAGCCTTGCAGCCTAATGGCAGACTTGACTCTTGAGGGTCTCCTTCCCATTGGTGGAGGGGGGTAGGTCTCTTTCCTGGTGATGCAGGTGGAACAGCCAGGAATTCCTCCACACAACCTCCAGCTCTAATTTGGGTCTTGATGCTAACAAGCATGAAAAAGGAGCATGCGGGCTAAATAAGAGAATGGAGCTGGAAAGGAATGGCCATGTTGTCTGATGGGTACCAATCTCCCCCACCACCACCCCATCCTTAGGAGGCAATACCAAGTCAGGAGCCCTTGGCCATGGGGAGATGCTGAGCTTGGATGAAAGCAGTTTTCCGGCTTTGGAGCTCAACAACCGGCGGCTGTCTGTAAAGAACTCTTTCTGCAGGAAGAATGGCTTGTACACCAGGTACTGTCCGTCTGTCCGTGCATGTGGGAGCAGAGGACAGAGGCTTGAGGGCCTCTTGTGCCAGCTGGGGAGGAGCATGGAACATACAATGCCCACTTGGCCTTCCACGTCCAGGGAAATAGCATCCAAGCTTCAGGGCTGCCAATGGCCAGCAGAAGGTCATGATGGACCCCAGCAGCACACCCAGGGGTCTGTGTTAGTGCCACCAAACCTAGCCACAGCCCAGGGAATGTTAGAAAATCCACGAGGAGGTGGGTAGGTACTGACAGTTCTGTTGATAGCTGCAGAATGCAGAAACATACAGCCTTGTGGAAGCCAGCTTACAATTATTTGGAGTCAGTTGCACTAGTAACTGGCCTTAGAGATGGCTGTATACCCCAGAGATGAGCTGGACCCAGCTGAAGCACCCAGTGGGAGGTACCAGGGACTGGCCCATTGGTGCTTATGCCTTGCTTAGCAAGGGAAGAGTAAAACCTTCTTCCCTGAGCTTGACTTACTTCTGTTTGAGTGTGTCCTCCTGCTACCGTCTTTCAGCCTCTGGAAACAGCCTGGAAAGGCCTTGGGGTACAGCTCATCTGGCAGAGAGCTTGCCTGCCATTCATGAAGCCCTGGCTTTGGTCCCTAACACTGTGGAAACTAGATGTGCTGGCCCCTACCTGTGATCCTGGCAAGTACTTGGGAGGCAGAACCACAAGGATCAGAACTTGAAGGGCATCCCTAAATTCCATAAAGTTTGAGGCCAGCCTGCATTGCATGTGACCCTTTCTCAAAAGCCCAAAACAATGAAAAAAGTAGAGGCTCTTGGAGAGACAACTCCCACTCCTGACTTCTTCCTGACTCCAGTCTCTCCTGGACTTGCTTCCCTGGGGCCGTCAGGCTGCCCCTTTGCAAGGGCAGGGAATGCTCCTGGGGACCCGCCTGCTCCTCCTCTGATAGGATCCAGGCAGTTGCATGCTTCCAGAAGCTCAAAGGAGATTGGGGCCACAGCCAGAGGGACTCCTGTTTCCAGCCTCAGCCATATTGACATTCACGGCTCACTGGAGGCATTGGGCTGGGGGAGGCGGGGCAGCTTCTTGAGGGAATTTCACAAAGCGTCTTTCTGTCTCCTCTTGAAGGGATAAGCCAAGGGGGCGGAGGGGAAGGCTGAGGGCGAGCGGGCAGGCTCTCATCCCTCGCCAATCCAGCCTTCCAAAGAAAGAGGCATTTGAAGCTGTGGTTAAACTCACCCAAGGCCAGCATGGTTACCACAGCCCCACTGAGCAAGCTCCTGAGCCTGCCACAGGGAACAAGGGGGCATTTCACCCTCAGCCACACCTCCCGTTGTCCCCTTGCCTCTCCTGCTCATAGGACACACACATAGAGGTTCACATGTTCCTGTGCCCCCATGGGAATGAGAAAAAAATCTTGTTTTCACCAGACCAGACCCAAACTGAACCTGAACTGCTCTCACAGTGATGTTGTGTGTGCCTGGGCACACAGACACACACACTGTTTGTGCTATATGGTCAAGAACATTAGTGTGGCATCCTTTTTTTCCTCCCTCTTCTCCCTCCATGCCTCTCTCTGTAGGGCCTGGGCTGACACGGTGTGGCCACAGGGAGGAGGAACCCAGGCCGGAGGGGCTTGTAGCCTCGTGTTCCTCCAGACCTGTCTGAGGCCACCTCTCTGCCTCACTCCCTTCTCCCCTAGGTCCCCTCCCAGGCCCAGTCCAGGCAGCTTACATTATTCTGATGAAGATGTCACCAAGTACAATGACCTCATCCCAGCCGAGAGCAGCAGCCTGACAGAGAAACCCTCGGAAATCTCCGACTCCCAGGTGAGGGGCACAAGGGTTCAGTCGGTGTCTAGACAGGTAGTGTGGCTGCTACCAAATGGGATGAAGGGATGAACAGTGTCTCATCACACAGCCAACCTTCCTCTGTCCCTCCTTTCCTCCCTCTTCCTCCCCCTCCTTCTCTTTCTCCTCCCCTCCCTTTGGCTATAAAGACCAAAGGGCCTGGAGAAGCTCTCCAGAAGTCATTCATAGGTCAATCACCACCACTTCCTGCCCTGCTCAGAGTTTGCCCCAGCGTGATCACCTGAGACCTGAGAGCCTGGTCTCCCACACTTACCAAACTTCCCCTCCCCCCC
>LOJH01003205.1:0-16350 GCA_001685095.1 Ellobius talpinus | reverse complement strand
CTCCGTGTCCTGGGTTCTCAGTAACTCTGACTCATGAGGAACCTTGGTACTGAAGATAAAGAGTTAACTAAAGGAGTGCAGTGTCAGGGAGAGCTAGGGCCAGGCAGTGGTGGCGCAGGCAGGCCTTTAATCCCAGCACCAGAGGGATCTCAGTGAGTTCGAGGGCAGCCTAGTCTACAAAGCGAGTTCCAGGACAGCCAGGACTGTTGCACAGAGAAACCCTGTCTCAAAGAACANGGGAGGGGGAGGGGCTAGGCACGTTCTTCATTGGATAAGGGTACTTACCTAGCATGCTAAAGGTCTCCAAATCTGTCCAGTGGGACATCTAAAGGAACCAAACATTCATTCCACTCCCTCCTCTAGGTCATGTTTACAAATAACTTGTAGAGTTCCTAAAAAAAAAACAGGAAGAGGAAATAAAATCAAGCCCACCATTAAAGTATAAATGCAAAACGTGCTCTAAGCACTAACGCTATTCCCACACCCTCAACACTCCTACCCCTTCACACCCTCCCACCTCTCCACAGAGCTTTGCTTGCACATTTGGATGATAGTCCCATCTTCCCAGAGGGCTGCTGTGGGGGATATGTTCATTTGAAAGGTAGCACTGTGAAGGCGTAAGTCATAAATAATCCCATACCAGTTGGGATTCAAAGGGGTATTTATTTTAAGGGTAAAACTTACAAAACATCAACAGTCAGGAAAAGGAGCCTAGTCGCCGGAAGTAGAGCCGGAAGCCAGAGCACGAGCGGAGGGCAGCTGCTTCTTTTTTAAAGAGAGAGAGACCATACACTATGGGCTAATATCTCAATGGCTATTAACTAAAGGAACGGAAGGAGCTCCCACAACAGCACTGGGCTGTGATATGATGCCTAAACCTACAAGGAGTCCACTCTGCCTCTTAGCACCCTGTGACTGGGAGGGTCCTTAGTAACCCTTCACACACCCAAGGCAGGTAGCATGGTACACTGAGCGAGATGAAGTTGAGCCATGCAATGCCTGGCTCCTTACAGGTTCGGGAAAAGGCACAAAGCAGGAATCAGGTCTTTCAGGTTTTCACAGTGTTCTTGAAAACCAAACATTTGGCTTTAGCACCACTGTAGAGAACCCAGGTTCCAGGAGGCTGTGCTAGAACCCTGGCATCTCAGAGACAGGAGGGCCTGGGAAGACACGGAGACCACGGTGTAAGAGAACACCTACCCCATGTGTAGCCTTGCATCCCTTAAGATATAAACTATTTGCCTGGCTGTTGGTAAATAGCCATATCCCCAAGCTCTTAAATGTCATCAAAGGGACCCCAGGTAAGCAGCTTTGCCACTATGTAATTACCAGGAACATAGGACCCTGATTCATCTAGATGGCTTTCTTCTATACTTCTTAGGATTGGCAGCCATGGGAACTGTGTTTCTGTATTATCCCTGGGCTTAGGGCAGCTCCAGAAGATTCATAGAGGGTGGGGCTGTCTCTGATTTCTCTCAGATTTTCCTGCCTCTCTGGTCCTGGGACTGGAACTTAGGGTCCCCCAGATGCTAGGTAAGAATTTTACCCCTGAACCACATCACTGGCCTCTGGCTCATTTCTTGAAACTACTCTCAGGACATGGAGGTGATGGAGACATGGCTGTGACTGCCAGGTGCTCCTTCGGATCTGCAGGGTTTAGACCTGGATATACAGCAGCTGGCCTTATCCCTCTGACACCCTTGTTACACACATCTAGGAACCTTCCCTCCGAGAGCTCTCTGGGTTATCAGTCAGGGTCAAGAGTGTAGCATATCCACCCCAATGATTGTCCTGGGTAGATGACAGATGCGGGTCCCTGAGGAACAGCAACCACTCCCCCTCAGTGTCATTGGCTTTTAGAGAATAACTGCATCTTTGGGCTGTCCCCTCCCCCAGGTCTCTTGTACATGAGCATGTATGGGCAGCCTGGCTGATACTGTGAGTCAGGCCACCCAAATCCCGTTCTCCAAAGCTGGTGCGAGCACATCCAGCCTCTCTCCTGTGAGACAGTCATAAACAAAGCATCAATTTGATTTAAAAATCAATATATGTGGTGAGAGGCAGTGTGAGAGAGGCCGCCAAGCGTGATGTGAGTGAAGGGTGAGAGGAAGAGACTGACTCTTCCCCAAGGACCCAGGGTCATGCCTCTAGAGATGCTAGCGAAAGGAGCCCCAAGCACAGTTAAGGCACGCGCAAAGAGATTTGCCTGTGGCGTATTTGATGGACTGTCTCAAAATGCAGCCTGGCTGCGTTCCAACTCCATTTTCAAAATAACAGTAGTAAAAAAGCATGTATTTAGCACACAAATACATGCCAGTGGAAAAGAAAAGCCGAGCCCACTGCGTGTGCCTTCTGATTTTGAGCTCCAGCTCCTAGCATGGTTGGGCGGCTTCAAGCTCGTTTGAAAAGAATTAAATCTATGTGGAAAAGTATAAAGAAAATGTGTTGGACCAATCATATCCTATATGACATTTATTGAGTGTGTGGAACACTTACTAGGTGTCAGGATGGGCTCCAAGCATTGGGGGTGAATGATAATGCTTGGTCCTTAGAGTCCCTAGACGGTACTGGTGGCATTATGACCACTTCTAGACTAATACAATAATTGAAAGAGTGAGTGAGGGTGGGATATCACACATACCCCCCACTCCCTTTTATACCTTCCCTAGTACAACTTGATGTAGGTCAGGCACATTGAGGAACTAAGTGCTTACTCAGAGTCTTTGTGATGTCCCTGTTATGGTCTGGAAGGCTACCTGTGCATAAGTAACCACGTGTTTAAATTCTTGCCCAACCATCGCGGAACCAGAATGACTAACTGTAGGAAGAAAGGGATGTCCAAACTTCTCTCTGTTTCCTGTAAGGTTTGAGGAAGTTGAAGCAAGGAAAAGAGACCTGGGGGAAAGGTCACTGCCCAAAGGCATACAGGGATGCAGTGGGTGGTGGCAGGGGTCCCAGAAGAAGCTGGCATTCGGCCTGGTGTGTAGAGGTCTGGGCCAGGCGCAGAAGGAGCCATGTGGGTCTGAGTCAGGTACATGGTCCTCTTCCTGCATGGCCTCTGCCTGCTGCAAATGTCTAGGATGCTTCTGTCCCATTTTGTTTAGGGTCAACTAAGGCTTTGTCTGTCTCTCATTCTCCTTAGCCCAAAAAGAAAGGTCTCTAGGGCAGAAAAGCTCACGGATGGCTTTTCCATGCTAAGCCCCCTGCCTTATGCATCTCATTTAGCGTCCAACAGCCCCACCGTGGTAGTGGGTTGATCTCCCATGTAGCACTTGGGAATGCGGAGACTTGGAAATAGAGATGTCAAGCATCTAGCTCTTGGTCACAGAGCTCAGGAGAGCAGGTCACTGGGACTCAGTCTACTCCTGCTCACTCTGAGGACAACATCCACCCCAAACCTATCTCAGGAAGCTCCCTCAAGACCACTGACCACAGACATCCCTGACAGCTAGGCATCGTAGGCCACCACTTTACCTGCAAGGGCACAGGTTGGGAATTCATCTTGACATTGTCTAAGCTGACATTTTTCAAGCTGTTTTCCCTCGGGGAGCCCAGAGCTCTGATAAATGATCCCTCAAGGGGACATCAGTGAAGTCCTCTGATGATTCTCAGGAGCCCCTTTAGCATGGCATCACCCTAGCCAGCTCAGATCCCCAAGGATGCAGCCCCTGCAGAAGGCGGCAACTCTGCCTCTGAGGTCAGCACATCCAAAGGGCAGGGGCAGAGCACAGTGCCCAGAATGTGGTCAGGTAGGACAGAGCCCCTGGGACCCCAGATGAGGGAGGGGGTTATTTCCAGTCTCTTAGTCTCTGAAGGACCTACTTGTGTCCTCAAAATACACACACACACACACACACACACACACACACACACATGTGTGTGTGTGTGTGTGTGTCTGCCTGGTCTCAGATCTCAATCATGTCTCAAAGCCCTGGGTCACTCATCATCCTATACCTTTGAAGATGAGCAGAGAAGCAAAAGGCTTTGTCTCTTCTTTTGGGTTTCAGCTTTTTCTCTGGGGTTGGCTTTCCATCTGGGTCCCTCCCCCACTCCTATCCCCCAGCCTGGCATCTGCCCTCCTGCTCATGAGACGGGGAATTGCTGATTGAATGGCTCTGAAGAGCTGTTAAGAGGCCAGGGAACTGAAGCAGTCCCTTGATGGCCTGACAGGCAGGGCCCTGAAAGCCCCCTTTGTGCTTGCCGGCTCCTGGGAAGCTGCATTCAGTTCCTGAGAGAGAGCTGAAAGCTGTCATTGGAGCCCCTGGTCCCCCTCGTGCTCCTTCTTCTCACCCCCTACCCCCACCCTGAGAAGAAACAGATGTTCAGGGAGGTGGAGGCGGGAACTGCTCTGTTTGTCTGAGGCAAAGACCACCCCCCTTCCTCCTTGGCCTTGAGGAGCTGGGGGAGGGGCTGGCCAACAGCTCCGACCCCACCTCCTGGGCACCCTCTCTTCTAGCCTTCCCATCTGTCAGGGCTGCTGTCCCAGAGGGCCAAGCATCCAGTAGGTGCTCAACAGATAGCCGCCGCTGGTCTGTGGTCTGAGGTGATGTCAATGAATGGGCTTTCAGATTTGGCCCTAGAAGAGCCAGAGAGGACCCACCCCATCCCCAAACCAAGCCCACCTACTGTGGGTTAGCAGGGGTGGGGCAGCTGCTCCGTTCTGGTGACATCAATGAAGCAGCCTCCAATCCCTGGCTCCTCCTGATCTCTCCGAAGGGGGCTCTGAGTCCTCCCGCTGGAGCGCCGGCCCTGCCCCAGTCTTTCTCCCCAGTAATACCATTTACTTTACCCTTGCCTGCTTTGACTCCTTTTGCCTGATTGGCCACAAGCTACCATTTTACAGACCAGTCCCCCAAGCTGAAAACTGAGTGGCAGCTACAGACAAGCTTTACCAACAAGGGCTATGCCTCCACCTCTCACCCCAGAGGCTCAGGCATTATAGGAGTGACACACAGTGATCTGGGGCTTTTCCTCAATGACTGGGCTATGGCATCACCCCATCCCACTCGAATCCCCAAGACTGCAGCCCCTGTAGAAGGCAGCAACTCTGCCTCTGAGGTCAGCACATCCAAGAGGCAGGACCAGAGCACTGTGCCCAGAATGTGGCCAGGTAGGATGGAGCCCATGGGACCCCAGATGAGGGAGGGGGTCACTTCCAGTCTTTTAGTCTCTAAAGGACCCACCTCTGTCCTCAAAACACACACACACACACACACACACACACACACACACACACACAAATGTGTGAACTGGGGCTAGCCAAAATTCTAGAAGCCTTAGAAATGGTGGAAACTCTTCAAGACGGGAAGCTCGTGGAGAGACCTAACCTGGTACTCCATACCCCCAGACCCTTCTGTAGGAAAGATACCCTACCTACCTACCACCCCCACTCCACCCCCACCATCACCCCTAGCCTCCCGCCTCGGGTCATTATTAGCCTGGCCTCAGCATATGGAACCCTCCTGTCTATATGTCTTTTGTTCTGGATAGGCAGCTGGGCAGACACACACACCCACACGCACTCACGGCTCACATTGTGCTGCTTTGAATCCATGGAGAATTGACTGAGGGCCTGCCCATTGTAGGCTCTACCCTCCTGAGGAAGATGGTTACTGAAGGGGGCTAAGGGGAGAGGCTGAGGCTGCAGGCGGTAGGTAGAAGGGGAGGGATAGAAAGGAGGGGTGAGCCAGAGAAGTAAATTAGCAGATGTCTGGGGAGCATTTGTCTCCCTGGAAGGGGGGTACTCTCATTCCCCTCTAGGAGCTCCAGGTGGGAGTAAGGGCAAGTTAAAAGCAAGTGTGGGTTTCAGAAAATTAGGGTGATCTGAGCTGAGGTCCCTGCAAAACCCTCTCTCCCTCTCTCTCTGCACTTGGTCCACTTCAGCACTCAGCAACAGCCCTTACATCACGCATGGCCATGCATCAGAACAACGGAGCAGCACACAGTCAGTACATAGTACCAGGACCTATGTACCAGCAGTTCTCACTGGGCCTCAGGGTCAGCGTTCCTTCACATAGCATCAGTACTCACACAGAACAGATGCTTACACGGCATCAGTACCCATGCAGCATGAGTACTCACACAGCAGTCACAGAATCAGTGCTCACACACATGGCATGAACTATATCACTCAGCGCCAGTACCTGTGAAGCATCAGTACTCACCCAGCACCAGTACCCTGCAGCAGTAGCGCTCATGCATCAGTACTCACCCAGCACCAGTGCCCTGCAGCAGTAGTAGTGCTCATGCATCAGTACTCACCCAGCACCAGTGCCCTGCAGCAGTAGTGCTCATGCATCAGTACTCACCCAGCACCAGTACCCTGCAGCAGTAGTGCTCATGCATCAGTACTCACCCAGCACCAGTGCCCTGCAGCAGTAGCGCTCATGCATCAGTATTCACCCAGCACCAGTGCCCTGCAGCAGTAGCGCTAGTACCCATGTAAGATCAGTACTCATAACACCAGAACCCATAGAATCAGTACTTGCACAGCATGGACACTCACATGGTGACAGTTCCCATGCAGCATTAGTGCTCACAATACCAGTGCTACATCGTGTCTGTACTCTGGCAACATGCACACTGAAGCAGCCTTAGCATTCTCATAGTGGAAGAACAGAGGTATGAAAACTCATTACAGAGATGCCAGGTCAGCAGGTCCTGCCTCCCCAGGAGCATCTGCCTGAGAAGACACCATAGCTTTGCCTCTCTTGAGGGTCTAGATGTCACAAAAGACCTTGTCCCTAGAAGACTTCGTGCGTTCCATCTCCTATGTCTCAGGGAACAAAGCCACCTCCAGTTTCTCCACTGTCAAACAGGATGCAGCAGGTCACCCCACACTCACTGGTGTTGGCCAAGTTGGGTTTTGTTGGCAGCACTCTCCCTAATAAGCATGTTTTCTTTAGGTTGGAATAAGTAGTGAACGGGGCAGCTAGGGACACTGGTGGGCAGGAATGAGGAAGGCAAAGCATTGGCTGGGGAGGAGCCAGGCAGCCTTGGTGGCATCCTCTGAGCTACAGTCGCTAAGTGTGCCTTCCACCATCCAAGCTGGTCTCTTCCCCTGAGTCTCCATCTGTTGTCCCTCTCAAAACATTGCTGGAAGCTGGGGATGGGGAGGAGCGGGTGATAATTTTAGTTCCACAATTCGGAGTTTACAGTTCAGATTGACTTGTCTCCTGCAGAAGATGCATGTGCACAGAACTGCAGAATGTCATAGCAGAGTTAAGAATAACTGAATAGCTTATGGAGGGGCAGGGAGGACCTCCAAAGTCATCACAGGAGAATTTGGAGCTTTTCTTGGCATTTAAAACTCTTTTTCGAGTGTTTCTGTGATTTGCGTACATATGAGTGTAGCAGCCCAGAGAAGTCAAAAGAGGGCAAACCCAGGTCCTCTGGAAGAGCAGGAGAGGCTCTGACTGCTGAGCCATCTCTCCAGCCCATGTTGACATGATTTTCACTATGATTTCCTGACTTCAGCTTGCTTTTACTCTGAATCATGCATTCAGGGTGGGCACCTGCATTTTCACTGCTCCCGGGGTTTCCCAACTCTTAATCTAGCTCAAACTTAATCTCTTGTCATAGAGTACAGGGGTGGCCCAGGTTAGAATGTTTCTTGGGGCTGGAGAGATGACTCAGTGGTTAAATGGTTCTCTTTCTGAGAACCCAGGTTCAATTCCCAACACCCACACGGTGGCTCTCAACTGTCTATAACTCCAGTTCCCAGATTTATTGTCCTCTCTGGCCTGTAGACACCAGGCACATGCATGTTATACAGCAGCCATACATTCAGGCAAAACAAACACTCATACACATTAAATAAATCTTATAAAAAAATTGATAGAAAAAGCATCTTGTCATGTATGGTCAGGGTTCAGAAATGGAAACTGTCCTTAAAATCATTGTGCTAAGTCAAGGACACCAGATGCAGCTGGGCATGGCATCTGTGATTCCAGCACTCAGGAGGCTGAGGCGTGAGGATTGTCAGACCCTTGAGGCCAGCCTGGAATATATATTATGTTCTAGACCATCTTAGGCTAAACAATGAACTTTTCTCAAAAAAACAAGGAACTAGAAGAAGACATTAGACATAAAATTATATAGTGTGGACCCATTTGTATGGAGAATCCAGAACAGGTAGGTGTTCCTGAAGAGAAGTGTGGTTGTGTTGGGGAGGTCGGGGGACAAAGAAAGAGGGCTTAATAGATCCAGGGTTGTACTTTTGTGTGATCAAAATACCTGGAGCTGGATAGACCTAATGGCTCACGGTGTCACAGACTAAACAGTGCTGAATGGCTCACTTTAAAATGGTTGACTTTATGTTAAGTGAATTTTATTTCAATTAGGAAGAATAAAGGTTGGGGTTTGAGTGTGTTGGTCCGTCTGTCTTGGTGGTGTAGGTCTGAAATCCTAGCTATCACGAAGCTAAGTAGGAAGAATACAAGTGAGTTAAAGGCCAGCCTAGGGAAACCCTGTCTCAAAATGAAAAACTAGAAAGGGGGATTGGGTGTGACTCAGCAGTAGAATACTTGCCTAGCAAGAGTGAGGCCCTGGTTTTCAAGCCTTAGTATCACAAAGGGAAAAGATGGCCTTCTGGTCCTGGACAAAACTTGATGGTAGACATCTCATACTGGCTCTCCCTGAAGGGAGAGGGAGGGGGACATGAAGGGACACTGTGGTAGCGATGGTAGCAAGGGGTTGAGATGTTCAAGATCCAAGGCTTGAAAGAGGCAGAACCGAGAATGGAGCCAGAATTCTGTGCCTTTGAGCCCTGACCTCACAAGGACACTGACACCCCTGGTTCTCTGTCCTCCTAGGGTAGCGACAGTGAGTACGAAGTGGACACGAACCCTCAGAAAGCCCACTCCTTCGTCAACCATTACATCAGTGACCCCACCTATTACAACTCGTGGCGGCGCCAACAGAAAGGCATCTCTCGGGCCCAGGCCTACAGCTACACAGAGAGTGATTCTGGCGAACCTGACCATGTCACTGTCCCCAATAGCAACAGCACCCAGCAGGGCAGCCTTTTCCGGCCCAAGACCAGCCGGACTCCAACGCCCCAAAACCCCCCAAATCCCCCAAGTCAGCAGAGCACCCTCTACCGTCCCCCCAGCAGCCTCGCCCCTGGTTCCCGGGCACCCATAGCCGGGTTCTCATCCTTCGTTTGACATCAGAAGAGGAAATAGGATGAAAGAAACGACACCAAAATCCTCCTTTGCCACTTCTCAAAATGCCTGCCAGAAAACACACAAGAAACCCCCACCAAGACATCGGATCAACTTTTCACCTCTCGAGTTTATTTTTCCAGAGATTCCAGGGCCAGCAAAGCCGGTGTGGAGGAGGCGGGGGAGGGGGGGGAGAAACCCATGGGACTTGGACGTGTGTGACCTGCAGCAGCTTCACATCCTTGGGGTCCATTGTGCAGTGCGGAGGGCTGGAGACCAGTCACTTCTACCGAGGACAGAGGGGTGGCTTGGGACTCTGGAGAGGGGGCTATAAGGCAGGTGGGACTGAGGGATGGAGATGTAGCCAACTTTACCCTTCCCTGTGGGCTAGATCTTGCTATCCTTGCTCCTCTGCAGAAAGGATGGGTGTCCCCAGAGGTGAAGCCTGCCTGTTGTCTCTGGCTCTCCCTGGCAGGTGTCCCATGGCCTTGCCAGCCTCCTGCCCTGCCTCAACACCCTCCAAGGCCTCACCACCCTTGTTCAACTTCTCCACTAAGCATTTGGTTTATTTGGGGCGGGAGTGTAGGGGGGGCAGAAAAAGCAAGGGGTGAGAATCCACTTAGCAACTTCCTCATTCCTGGGGGGGGAAAAAGCAATTTAAAAAAATTGTGAATTCCAGGAAAGAGGGCCTGAGGGCTGGGAGAGAATCCTTACACAGCTGCATAACTGAGCTCTGCCTCCTGTTGTTTGGATTCACTTCCCTGAATGCAGATAAGGAGAGGTGACAGGTGACATCTGGGAATGTCCCCTAAGGTGCTGGCTCCACACTAGGGCAAGCGTTAGGGAGGTGTCCTGCAGGAAGTCAGAGGTGCAAGGATGCTTTCTTCCCACCCAGCAGCCCAACACAGAGAAAGGGAATGGGGTCAGGGTGTGGGGGCTTAGGATAGGAAGCTCAGCTCGGCCCCCCCAGATGTGTAGGAAGGTTGTATGTTCAGATATACCATCCCATGCCCTCAGAATGTACACCTTCCTGCTAACCGTGCACCTGCCCCCATGAGCCTGTAAGGAAAAGGGTCCAGGAATCCCTCCCAAGAGGATACCCTGGGACTTCACCCAACATTTTCACTTCAAGATCTGTGCACCCTGTGTCTCCTCCCACAACACACAGGTGCCCAAAGGGGTGGCCCAGTCCCAGGTCCTGAGGCTTTACAAAGAATCAAAGATCACTTCAACCCCTTCTAACATCTCACAGGCTAGGTTCAGAGAAGCCAGAGCTGGGATGGACCCATGAAGGGCCAGACAGGAAGCTCTGTCCGAACTGGACACAGCAGTTGAGATGCCTGGTCAGCCAGGAGAGGCGGGTCAGAGGGTCAGATAGGATCCAGGGACAAGAATAGCTGAGGGGAGGGAACACAGGAATGTTCTAGAAAAAAGCCACGGGGGGGGGGGCTGAACTTCACATCAGCTTTAAGCGTCTAAGGCAAGGGTTTGGGGAGGAGGTTTTCTGATGTCCTGGGCTGACTGAGGTCCTTGGGGACACTAACCAGCCCCCTGACTGAGGCTCAGCCTACTGCTGGGAATGCATGACTGCCTCCTTCAGAGGCTCCAGTGGGGCATGTCCAGTTCAATAAAGGACCAGCTTTGCTGCGAATATACACTGAAGTTACTGCTGGCCCTATTGAGAGGCCCAAGTGGGGAGCCTATGGCTTTCCTCAGCAATCCTTAATTAGTCACTGCTAGTTCTCACTGGTCAGGGAGATGTGAGTCAGAGGCCTTTGTAAAGGACACAGACTACTTGGGGAGGGGGTTCTCCTCCCTACACACCTGCCCCCTGGGATAAGTGAATGAGGAAATGTCAGAAGCCAGGTCAGCAGGCAGGTGACCCAACTGCTGTTTGTGAACAATGGCTTTCGCAGTGACCTCTTCTAAGCAGGTCCTAAAGATCCTAAGCCAGGAAGTACAGCCTTGTTCCCCAAAGGACAACAAAGGGCTGAGGCCTTGCCCCCCTGGGGAGTCAGGTTCCCAGGGCTACCTTGGACTTTGTCAGTCAGCTGGACCCCAACCCCTTCAGTATCTGGCATCTCCAGAGCCACACATATGCAGTCGCTGCTTGAGCTCGCACTGCCACGCTTACTTTTTGTCCTTCATGACTGTTTCAAACAGCTTCATCTTTTTCCCCCCTGTCTTTAGAGGCTTTAACCATTGAAGGGTGTTCCCAGTTTACATTAGGGAATTATTAGCCTAGCCCAGCCCAGTGAGGGAGTGTTATAGAGGAAGCAGGAGTTGGTTTTTTTCTTTTATGTTTTTTTTTAAAAAAAAAGCATTTGTGTGTGTGTGTGTGCGCGCTTGTGTGTGTGTGTGGTGTTGCACATGACAGCAATTTTCCTTTGCCTTTAATGAATCACCTGGTGCACTAAGATCCCTCCTCCTTCTGTGTGCTCATTGGAACCCTTGCTAATGTCCATGTGCACATGCAAATGTGTGCTCATGTACAAGCATGCAAAAATATGCACAGAACATACATGGATGTGTGGTAGCAAAGGGCCTCTTGCCACGCCTCTGATGTGCCTCATCTCCAAGAGGCGCAGGTAGCCTGGGTCACTGGCATTTGGAGTATCACTGGGACCTATTGCCCAAGCAGCTGGGCGCATCACAAACTAAGTCTCCATTCAATCACTACCTGCCCAGGGGGATTATTGCCTCCACCGTCCCAGTCACATCTGGACACCTAGTAGGTTTCCAGCTGCGGAGCTCTGGGTTGTTTTATGATATCTCCTGGCCCATGTTTACATTTCTGCTGGGCAGTGGAAGGTCCCAAGAATTCCACCCAGACTTTGTGGTGTGTGCCCACCCTGTGTAAGGCGGAGCTTTCAATTTCCTCAGCCATTAAGACCAGGGTTACTGTCTTGTGACTCTGTGACAAACAGGTTCACAGAAGGACATGCCGAGCTTGTCCTTTTGGTGTTGCCTCTCTGTGCCCTGAGGAAATCTGCAATGTATTCAGAAGACCATGCTTAGCATGCTGGGGCTGCTCTTTCCTCTCCTGACAGTGCCTCCTGCATTCTTGCAGGCTCTGCACCCAGATTGCCAAGACTTAACCAAATTAGCCGCTCTAGGTTCCAGAAGCATCTTCTTCCAGAAAGCTGCAGGGAGTTTACAAACCCACGCTGCCTCTCCCAGGCCCTCTCCACCCCAAACCCCTCACTGCCATGAGTCAGAGGGAACAAGAAAACAGCTAGGCTGCCTCGCCAGCCCGTGCTCCTTGAGGCCTTCTGTCTTTGTTGTCCATGCTTGCCTTGGACAGCTTTTCTAAGGGTGCCAGAATCTCTCAGTAGGCGGGCCTAGGCAGGGGCTCCCCTTGCCTTCTCACACCACACAAGGAAGGTGTCACGTTGTGCAGCCAGCCAGGTGAACCAACGGCAAGGGAAGGAGGGGACCCACGAACAGCCACCACCAGCTCCTGAGTGCCTCTGTGGTCCCATACAGGGACACTAACCCTAACCAACAAGTCCAACACATTGAGCACAGGTGCCCCACCCCCTTGGGACAGTCCCCCGCTCCTCTGTTTCCATAGAACCAAATCCAAAGCATTTAAATGTGTTACCTTTCTTCACCCATATAGACTCCCAAAACGAAACTCCATACAAATCTTTATTTTTTTGATTTAAAAGCTATAATGAAAAATTATGGGGAGAGTATTCATTATGGCAGGTGTCTATCTGTAAGAAAAAAAGTATATATCTATATGTCATATAGCTTGTTAGCAAGTTTATTTTTTAAAGGAAAGGTAAGAAAGATTGATTTGAAATATATACCATGAGAAGTCCCATGTCCTGTGAAACTGTCAGTATTTTATAAATAAACTTTTTCTTTTGGAGTTCTGAAGTGGCCGTCCTTCTCCTCACTAGAAATCATGTTCCTCAAACGTTTGCTTCTATTTCTAGCCACGTGGGGATTGTACAAAGTGAGCCAAGGGCAAGAACCTCTGCCTTATTAATTCATCAGCAGGTGGTGTCAGACCTTTAAACAAAAAAATCCTGCTTTAGGCTGGGAGTGTAACCTGGTGGTAGGACTCAGTCCAGCATGCAGGTTGAACCCAGGTTCAACCTCTAGCGCCAAAAAGAGAAAAGGGAAGAACATGTCGTTTTAAGTTTGGGGGATAAGAGCCCCTCAGATATGTGATGCAGCTGATAATCATCAATAATGACAGCAGCGGGTGGGGGTGGGGAGATGTCTCGGTGGTGGTTAGAAGTGCTTGTAGCTATTGCTGAGGTCCCAAGTTCAGTTCCCAGCTCCCACACATAGGCGGAGGCTGCTTGTTCGTTCCTGGCCACCCAGACCGGAAATAATCACACAGAAACTATATTAATTACAACACTGCTTGGCCTCTTAGCTTAGGCTTCTTCTGAACTAACTCTTACATCTTAATGAACCCGTTTCTATTATTCTGTGTATTGTCACGAGGCTCGTGGTTTACCAGTAAGGTTCCAGCGTCTGTCTCCTTCAGCAGCTATGTGGCATCTCCCTGACTCCGCCTCCTTTTCCGCCTCTATCTCTGCTTGGAATTCCTGCCTTGCTCTATTCTGCACTGCTATAGGCCCAAAGCAGTTTCTTTATTAACCAATGAAAATAAAACATATTCATAGCATACATAGGGAAATCCCACATCACCCACATGATTGAGTTGCCTAGAGCTGCCTGTAACTCCAGTTCTAGGGGATCCAACTCCCTTTTCTGACACTCTCTGTACACTCTCTCTCTCTCTCACACACACACACACATGAAATTAATCATAAATATGTGAAATTATAATGACAGTAAGAGGTGACACATACATACCACACTCCATGACCAGCACGGGTCAAATGATCACTTGATATGCAGTACCTGATGACAGATACCCTTGTGACAGCCAAGGAGGGTGATAGAGCATTTTAAGCTTGTTCTCTGGAGGAGGCAAAGCCAGGGTTCATCTATACTGATGTATTCTGACCCTGGAGACAGGCACTCCCACAGATCTGGTGAGCAGCCCCGCCCCTCCACTTAAGGTTGCTTTTAATGTTTGTAGTAGGACTTTTTGTTTTGCATTTATTTACTTTTTACCTTTTTTTTAAGAGTCTTACTTCCCTGACTGGCCTGGAAGTCACAACAATCCTCCTGCCTCAGCATTCCAAATGCTGGGATTACATAACTATTAGAATTCAATTAACAGCTCTTGGAAGGTAAAGGCAGGCAGGAAGGTGAGTTCAAGACCTGCTTGGTCTATACAGTGAGTTCAAGGCCAGCCAGGGCCACGTGGTGAGATCTTGTCTCAAAAAGAAAAATATATATATATGTAGATTAAATAGTTTTTACTTAAAGTGCACAAATGTAAATTCATTCACCAGTCTGCTGGTATTGAGCCATGGCATTATTCTCTTTCTGCAACTTGGCAGTTCTCTGTGATCATCTTTTTTGCATAAATCACATCTATTTTACATAAATCACACTTATCATGCAAGACTAGTGCATTCCTCTTTCTGCTTCTTCCTTTGTCTTCTTTTCTTTCCTCCTCCTCTCATTTCTCTTCTTCTTGTTTCTTTTTAAAGTTGTTTTTGAAATATTTTTTATGTGTAGAGGTGTTTCTCCTACAGGTGACTGTGCACAGTGTACATGTAATGCCCTTGGAGACCAAAAGAGGGTGTTGGAGCCCCTGGAACTGGAGTTCCAGACTGTTGTGTGTTACCATGTGGGTGCAAAAAAATCCAAAATGAGTTCTCTGGAGGAGCAGCCAGCACTTGTAACCACTGAGCCATCTCTCCACCCCTTCTGTTTCTTGAGTTTGTATTCCCAGATGGCCTTGAACCCAAAGCTGTCCTGCTTCAGTGTCTGAGTGATGAGATTATAAACAATACTACATCTGACTTTTGTTTGTTTGTTTGTTTGTTTGTTTGTTTGAAGAAAGCTCTCACTCTGTAGCTCAGGTTGGCCCAGAATTCACTGTGTAGTCCAAACTAGCCTGAAGCTCAGAGCAATTCTCCTATCTCAGTCTTGTGAGTGCCTGGATTACAGGCATAAACTATCATTCCCAGATTAAATTTCTGTTTAACTGGGCATGGTGGCACATCCATTTAATCTCAGCAGTTGGGAGGCAGAAGCAGACGGGTCTCTGTGCATTTGAGGCCAACCTGGTCTACATAGCAAGTTCCAGGTCGGCCAAGGTTACATAAGTGAGACAGGGTCTCAACACCACCCACCCCCAAAAATACTGGGAAAAAAATAGCAACGTGTGTGTGTGTGTGGTGTGTAAGTGTGTGTGGTGTTTAGCTGTGTATGTGTGGTGTGTGTGTGTATGGGGGGGTGTATGGTGTGTGTGGGGGTGTAGGTGTGTGTGTTGTTTAGCTGTGTATGTGTGGTATGTGTATGTGTATGGGGTGTGTGTGTATGGTGTGTGTGTATGTGCGCACACGCACATATGCCATGGCTCACGTGCAGAGGTCAGAGAATGGCTCCTCCCCCAGTTTGGGTCCAGGGTCATTACTCAGGTCATCAGGCTTGGCGGATAGCTTCTTTACCCACACAACCAGCTGGCCAACTCTGAGTTTCTGTTCCTTTCTTAGAGCCTGGGTCTTTTCTTTCTTCATGGTAAGCCACAAGTTCATAGAGAGCAGGCTCCTTCCAGCGAGCTCTCACACAGCCTGCTTCTCCAGGAGGCACAGGCTGACGCTGCAGGTGAACCCAGGTGCCGTTCTCTTTCTGGTTTCCTTTTTCCTTTGATCATTCCCTTGCCCGCATCAGGCGATGATCTCAACTCTCAGAGAGTTTACTATGCTTGCGCGCACATGAATCTCTTGGCAACACTCTTGCCCTTCCCTTGCTTGTTTATGCAGACAGTACGCTGAGTGACACTCTGGCCTCTCCAGTTTTTTCGCAGTGACATTTACAGGGTGTTCCATTTGGAGCAGTGCTCATTCCTCTGGTGTCTGCGACGTCACCCTTGAAGATACATGTACCCAAAGGACCGATCCCCGCCCCCCATTTTCTACAACGCCCAGAGAATACACAGTGGGTGCCTCTCTCTCTCTTCCTTTTGAGGAATGGAAGGAAGTTGGTGGTTCTGGTCAAAAAGATGAGTTCCTGCTTTTTGGTTTTGGTTTTGGTTTTGGTTTTTCAAGACAGGGTTTCTCTGTGTAGCTTTGGAGCCTGT
>LOJH01003204.1:7623-39777 GCA_001685095.1 Ellobius talpinus | reverse complement strand
TTGGAAGAGCAGGCAATGCTCTTAACCTCTGAGCCATCTCTCCAGCCCGAAAATTATGTTTTTTAAATAGGATTTCTGTGCACTCGATTTGAGTTCTGTCTGTAGAGGAGCTCCGTGGAGCCAAGCATGTTACTAGGAAGACTTAAGCAGGTCTAATGATATTTTTTTAATTACTCATGTTTGGAAAATGTGTCAAAATGTCAATGTAATAGTTACTGCGCTTGATTCTCAGATTAAAAGAAAAGCTTGGAAGGGTTGATTTGAGATAGGCCCAACACAAATAGCTTACTCTGTGATTGGCATGGATGTTTTCTGACTTCTAAATGAACTTCTGATGTCAGCATGTATTGTTTTTCTTTTCTTTTTCAAAACTTTTTGAGTTTTAGTGGAATATTTTATGGATCTAGCCCTCTCTGGGAGTCTGCAATTAAAGTCTGTGATGTGGCCAGCGAGCTGCTAGAAGTCTCTGTTACCCAAGCTCATGTTCCTTGCGCTGCCCCCTCACTTGTCTCTAGCCAGCTCCACTGTGCTGCCTTCACATGGGACTTTACCCTGCAGTAGAGGGGCAACCACTCCCTCCGCCAGCTGTGCTTGTCTTTCTGTTCCTTGTGCCTCAGGTAGCTTTTTGAAGGTTCCTTGTTGATGCTCAAGGGAGAAGGCCCATTGATGGGGTCTCTGCGTGCCTTCCATGTGACACCAGGAGGAGGTGTGGTTCCAGCTCTCCCTGACAACAGTGCAGTATAAACAGTGGGGCCAGGACAAGACAGCTGTGAAAGGCTCCTGGACCCCACAGGTGCTAGGGAGAACAGTGGCGCACAGTGTGGCCTTGGGCAGGGAGCCATTGAAGGGGCTCTGAGTCAGCTCTTGGGGGGCAGTAGTCTCACCGGTAGGAGGAACAGAGATAGAAACTTGGCTTTTGTGTGAGAGACTGTGAGGGTGAGCATGTTGCTTTGGTGTTTGAGTAAAATCAGTTATGAGCTGCGAAATTAGTCTCAAAAAAGAAGGTTTTCATCCATCAGCGATGTGGTGTCTGTTGGCATACAAAAGACTTCAGAGATGGTATGTCGGTGGCTGTGTGTTGTTAAGCTTTTTAGGAGCAAATGAGAAAATGGGTATTTAGAAAATTGGCAATTGTATTTGGGTTTGGATGAAGAATCAACTAGACTGTATCATTGCTCTTTTTTTTTAAGCAGGGATGATGTGGAAGCATTCTTGTGCTTGCTCCCTGCCTTAAACTTTTATCACATAGTGAATTATTCAGTGGGATGCAGAGAATATGAAGTTGGTTAAGGATGGAGTGGGCTTCTTAATAAAAATGGGTCACAGAGTATTTGTGTCCA
The DNA here is from genome assembly GCA_001685095.1 of Ellobius talpinus. Lineage (NCBI taxonomy): Eukaryota > Metazoa > Chordata > Mammalia > Rodentia > Cricetidae > Ellobius > Ellobius talpinus. The sequence goes on along the minus strand of LOJH01003204.1, from coordinate 38,437 downwards.
TCCGTTACAGACTCTTTCTGGGTCTAGCTCGAGCAGCATTTCATTTCTTTCAGTGAGACAGACCCTTTAAACAGACAATGAGCTGAGCAAGGCCCCAGTGGCCCTGTGTTTCCTAACCCTCCAGTTGTGCTGCTGGCTTACGAAGAAGCTACCGAGCACAGAGGAAGATGGCAGTGGTGGTAGGGGGCATATGGGGGTTGTCATAGACTAGGGGTTCTGTTTCTGCTCCCATGGTTCCAGGCCCACAGAACGCTCTCTAGTTTAAAGGAGATACCCTGGGTTAGAGGGAGAGCAGGGAGTGTTGCTGTCCATTTCAGTGTGGTTCTTAATCAACATCTTAACTGCCATTCGCATCTGCTGTCCTTTCCAAGAGGGCTAGTTCTGTGGGCAGCATGTCAAGAGGAAGTGGATTATTCCTGGCAGGGCTCTTGAGTTTCTAATTACCAGATTCCTGGCTCAATTGCAATTACCTGGACACCCAGGCAGGGTGAACTTTTGGAAAAGAATGTAATTAGTGAAGCAGGAACTTTGCTGCTAGCTCCCTGTCTAGCTACCAACACTAAACAGAGCCTGGTAAGTCCACATCTGTGCAGATCACCCATCAATGCTAGAACCCTGGCTTAAAACATCCAAGAACACTCCTCTGTGTGTGGGGGGCGTTAGGAATAAGTAATTATTTAGAAGAAAATAATCACCAAATAGTATATTATCTGAGCAAGCATTATGCACTTGAATGAATAGAGTAAAACCCCAAGATCTGTGCAGGGAAAGGAAATGACTTCATTGCTTACTCACCTCATCAGCTTTTCCCAGTCTATACTTTTCATTAAAGATTAAATCAACCCCCCTCCAAAAAACTTTAATTTGTCAATACAGTTCTAGATTTATCGTGAAATGATTTTAAAATCTCGGACGATAGAGATGAGTCAGTGGTTAAGAGCACTTGCTGTTCTTCCAGAGGACCCATGAACCCGTTTTAGGGGATCTGCTCTCTTCTTCTGACCTCTGTGGACACTGCATACATGCAGTGTATATACATGTCGGCAAAATGCTCGTGCAACTAAAATTTATTTAGTTTTTTGTTTCGTTTTGTTTTTTTGAGACAGGGTCTCTCTGTGCAGTCGTAGCTGTGCTGAAACATGCAGAGTAGACCAGCCTGTCCTCGAACTCATAGATCTGCCTTCCTCTGTCTCTTCAGTGCTGGGACTAAAGGTGTGCACTACCACTACCCGGCCTAAAATTTTGTTTTAAAAATAATTTTTAGATCCATGAAGGCCAAATCTGAAATATCACTTTTCTCTGCTCCTCACATCTGAGCAGCCCATCATGCAGTCTTATCACAGACTAGACTATGAGGGCATGGAGCCTCTGCTTGTGGTTTATTTTACATGTTTCTGATTTGGTTGTTAGCCCCCTGCTATTTTCCTCCCTTTAGCTTCTCTGAGCTCTGTCCTTCCTTTCCATTCCAGCAAATTCCTCGTCCACACCAAGGTTAATTTTGTCAGCCCATGGTTAGTTAACTCACAAATGGTCTTTAATGGCTCCTTCCCCATGCAGTGCAAGTCCTTCCATTGCACCCTTCTTAAGACATGTCGGAGTGGCCTTCTCTGCCCCCACTCTCCCCCGCGTGCATGGGATCTACACAGGCTGGCTTGCTTCCTCTGACACTATTCAAGCCATCCCGCCACTGGGACATCCTTTAATTCCTTCCCATCCTTTAATGGTAAGAAGCACATCTAGCTGATAGCTTTCATGCATTTAATTATATTTTTATTTAGACTGTAGTAAATTAAAAAGCATGCTCTGGGAGCTTGGCTACACTGGGATGCGTCTCTGTCAGCTGCTGAATAGTAGCAGCATAGAGCCATAGAATCACACATGATGTTAATAGCATAAAATACCAAAAAGCATTGTGAAGATGGCATGCATTCTTCAGGTAGCTTCCAGTGGTCCCCAGCACCTCTAAGGGCCTTGTTTGTTATTGCTACTGGTGTTATATTATTGTTACTCAGGTCTTAGCCCTGCAAGGTGTCTGTGGCAGGTGATAGTCCCATCTTGTAGGCAAAAGAAATATGTATGAACGTATCCTGTCCATCACCCAGTGAGTGGGAGCTAGGTACTAGTCGAAAGTATTTTACTCAACTCCTAATTCTTAGGACTTTTACCATCATAAAGTTGCCAGATTTGGGACAAAATACAAATTGAATTTCAAAGAAGAAGTAAAATTTTAGTGAGTCCAGATACCACATAACACATACTTACACTAAAAAAGGATTTGTTGTCAGGCTGGTCTTTGAGCATTGACTGCTCTTGCAGAGGACCCAGGTTTAATTCCCGGCACCCACATGGCAACTCAAAATTGTCTGTAACTCCAGTTCCAGGAATCTGAGCCTCTCCTGACCTCTGCGACCTCCATGCACAAAAGTGGCACATCAGACATACATGCAGGCAAGATACCCATACACATAGAATACATTTAAAAATTTGTCATTTGTCTCACCTGATTATCCTAATCCATATACACCATGCCTACTCAGAGCTAGCTCTTCAGTGGTAGGCAGGAGTGGTTCTGGGTTCAGCCCTTTAAGGCTTTATCATGCTTTTGTTCTTATGCAGTCTAATTACTGACAGCTTGGGGAGTGTCTCTCCTGCAGTCTTCCTGTCCTGTTATGCTTAGGGAGTGTTTTTACGGAAGGGACCTAATGCTAAATTCTTCCCAGCAGCTGATATGCAGTTTGCAGAGGGAAAGTGAAATCCTCAGTAGGACTGTTGTTGAAGATAACCTAGCTGAGCTGCCACATTGGGAGAGAATGCAGTGTTCAGCAAAGCCCCAATGCCGAATCTGGAACCCCGAAAACGGGGCTCTGCACTGGAGGCTTCCTCTCTGTCTTGCCATTGAGCCTCTCGGCTTCTGCTGCTAATTGCCACAGACCTGAGTTTGCTTTGAAAACCTGTTGAGTGTTTATTGAATGAGAAATTGATGCAGCACTCTGCTCAGGACTGTCTTAAATCTTGTCCCATCTGTGGTGTTTGTTGTTCTGAACAAAGCATCTATTAATCAGACAGTGTTGTAAGATATGTTTTAGAGAACTGAATAACATTGGAATGTGTCCAGCTGGACCATCCTAACGCTGTGCTTTGAAGAATAGTGAGAGTGTCTCACGGTGGCTTTTCTCTCTCCCTTTAAAAGTATTTTTAATTCTTAGTCTATAGCAAGTGCCCAGTCAGGTTAGCTGCTGGTGCAGGTGAATGAGCTGCCAATCATTTTCTTCATGCTCTTGTGAAATACGTGGTGCTGGCGGAAAGGGAGGGGGAACATTAGCATTTACTGCACAAGTAAATACTCTCTACAGCTTGCCACCTACTGGACTCATGCCGTGTTCCTGTGTGCAGGCACAGGCACCAGAGGTTGACACCTTTTGTGTGTGTGTGTGTGACAGGGTCTCTCACTGAACCTGGAACTAATTAATTTGGCTAGGCTTGCTGGGCAGTAAGTTCCAGGGTGTCCTGTCTCCACACCCTCTTTCCCAACACTGGGGGTGCAGACATGTGCTGCTATCTTTCTGTGGGTGCTAGAGATTGGACTGAGTCACTAGACAGGTAACTGGGTAACATGTGAGATTCCAAATGAGACCTCAGACCCCTGTGTAGTGTTCTTTGTTAGCCAGGCCTCCTGGTTCTCTTTATGATGGTTTTGATGTATAGAATGTATAGATGGTTTTGATGTATAGATGAATACTCATTTGTAGTCTTAATTATCTGTTTCCTGTTATAACTTCCAAATGGCTGGAGAGTTGCCGAGGGACTTCAGTTCTTCCTGGTTCGTCACAGGGCGGCATTACTCTGGCATAATCTGCAGCCTCGATAAGAATCTCCACACAGCTCAGAAGTGACTGTCAGCGGTAGAATACGCTGGGGAGGAACCATCCCTGGTGTTAAATGCTTCCAGGTTGTAGTATCGATTAAGGCCTGGGACAGTCCAGCACCTCTGCCTTGTCAGTGGGGTGCCACAGAGGTGGGACCCATTGCCACTGCTGTCCCCAGGACCCTGTGCTCCTTCTAGACTGGACAACTCTTGTTATAATGAAGCAGTTTCCTTGAGATAGACCAGTGCATTGTTCTGGTCACAGGGCACTGACTTGTCTCCTTAATGTACCTCATGTAGACCTGGTGATAATTACTCATCCCATTTATTTTTAATAATGACAGATGCTGTAGAAGAGAATGCTCTTTCCTTTGCATTGAAAATCAGTTTTTCAGCTGGTTGTTGTTGGTGCACGCTTTTAATCCCAGCACTTGGGAGGCAGAGGCAGTTGGATCTGTGAGTTCAAGGTCAACCTGGTCTACACGAGCTAGTTTCCAGGACAGGCTCCAAAGCTACAGAGAAATCCTGTCTCGAAAAAAACAGAAAAAGAAAGAAAAGAAAGTCAGCTTTTCATTTGAAAATTGCTGTGTGTTTATAAACACTGAAAATTCAAAGCTCATTTTCCAGAAAGCTTGTTCAGGTGTATCTTTGCTTTTGAAAGTTTTCTTCATTGTGTGTATATCTGGGTGTTTCACCTGCATTTATATCTGTGCACTGCATATGTGCAGTGCACACACAGGCCAGAAGAAAAAAGTGTCAGATCTCCTGGAACTAGAATTTCAGGAGGCTTTGTGGATGCTGGGAATTGAACCCAGATTCTCTGGGAGAACAGCCAGGCCTGGTAACCCTCTTAACTACTGAGCCGTGACTCCAGCTCCCAACTGTGTCCATTTGTAACATAAAAGGACAAAATGTAATTTTCAAAGCCTGTACTGTTTTGTGTGATATATGAATGGTATTCTCAGCATTTCTTCTAGGTTGTGAATATTTTGTTTCTCACAGTAAATGCTGAAAACTTAGGTTTTCCTTTCCATGCTTGCAGCCCTTCTCATTCTTCTGTAAGCCAGTCCAGTGCGCATTGAGAGGGGAATTCACCATGTGCACTTCTGAAGATAAAGCCCCCCCCACCGCCTTTAAAGTGAGACCTGTTTTAGCTCTGAATATTATTGGTTCATACTTAATCAAGATATATCGTTCCATATGTGTATACTTCTTTATTACTTTTATTTTAAAATTTTTAATTTTTTAAAAAATTAATGAATTATGCATTAATTAACAATGCATCAAGATTAGTTTATGTCAACCCTTGAGTTAATGGTCATGTTGGTGTTTGAACCGGAGCAGGTAAATGAGCCCTGTTGAGAAGTCATTAGTGGGCTGGAACAGTTGTGTTCATAGGGTCAGGGGTCAAATCATTATGTGCCCTTAAGGACATCTGTTGAAGTTGGACTTGTTGCTGTTTTGAAAGTGGGTCTTATTTCTTATTTTCAGGACAGTGCTCAAGAATAGTGTCTTATTTTTATTTTATTTAAATTCTTCTTTTGTTTTGTTTTGTGTTTTGAGACAGGGTTTCTCTCTGTATTAGCCCTGGGCTGTGCTGACTCTAGCTGTAGACCAGGCTGACCTTGAACTCACAGAGATCCACCTGCCTCTGTCTCCTTAGTGCTAGTTCTGCTGTCCTTGCCTCCAGGTTGGTTGTTGAGAGAGGGCATGGCGGTAGACCCGTCTGACCTGGAATTTAGATTGTAGCCCAGTCCAACCTCAAACTCTTAAATCAACTTTTTAAAATAAATATTATGCAATCATAACAAATGTAGGATCTGTACAAATCATAACATTTAGCTTGATACACTGTCTCAGAATGTACATATTGTGTGGTCAGAACGCCACCAAAAGACCCCGGTGCCTCCCTGACTCACTCTCCAGCCAACCCCAGCCCCACCAAGAACCAGGGGTCCTGAGGAAAGGGCACTGCTTCTTCAAATGCTGGTGGTGGTGGCCAGCGGCCAGGCTGGTCCACTGTGGAAAGCGGTCTGATGTCTCCTCTTCAGCATGTGAAAAGGTTTTGTAGAAAGGGATCACAAAACTTGGGGAGCTCGCATCAGCATCCATTCAAATGAAATTTAATGATTTAGTCATGATAAATGCCCACAAGAGAGTAGCCCTTGCATTGAAAAGCAATTCTCAGGAGTTTAAAAAAATGTAAAAAGGAAGGAAAATAGCATTTTTTTAAACAATCTTGCCTTTCCATTCTTTTTATTTAAATTCTATTACATTTAGCTTATTTCTTTGCTGGGGCACATGTGTGAAGAGCAAGGGCATGATCTTGTAGGAATGAGTGAGTCAGTTCTCTTCTTCCACATGGAGGCTCCTGGGATCAGATGTGACCGCTTGGCCCTTCCCACCAAGCCCTCTCACGAGTCCACCCATTCAGAGCAGTCTATACAGCCTCCGAATTTTTATTTATCTCTTGATAATGAAAAATAAAATAGGATGCACATTAGCTTAGACATATCATCTGTTAAATTCCCTAAAGTCTCTGTGGAAGAAACTTTAATGATAATGACCTTATCGGGCAAAGCCTTGTCTTACTTGCATGCAGCATTATGGTCTTTGGTAGTCTGCATGTACCTGAGTCAGGGTGGACTTTGCTAAAGCCCACAGTGCCCACGTCCCTTTGCTAGGACCCCAATGGTATTGTCACTATTCTCTGTTCCAGGAGGAGGGCGAGGAACTGAGTACAGCGAGGTTTCGATTTTTCCGACAGAGCAGAACTAAGATTTTCCCAATGAGATGAAGAGAATAAATGCACTCGGATTAAGTGATTTCCATCTGGAAAATGCTCAGATAGGCTTTCTTATTTTTTCCATTGATTGTAGAGTTGGACTAGAAGCAACAAGGAGGAAAACATCTGTTAGATTAGTGACCAGGAAACCCAGAAACCTGGTTTTGCAATGGGAAAACCGAGCTGAAGTCTCACCCTCTGCTAGTCTTCCACAAGTTGAAACGTGTTGCTTGTCTCTATTTATCATGATGGCTGCCAGACTTAAGTGACTTTAAAAGTTGTTTAGAAGCCTGACATGCTGGCCCTCTCACTCCTTCCCTTCAAAAAAAGGGGGCAGTGGCATTTACATGCATACATACACACTCATACATTCAGACATACGCATACACACACTTATACATTCAGATACGCATACACACACTCATACATACAGACATATGCATACACACACTCATGCATTCAGACATACATACACACACTCATACATTCAGACATACGCATACACACACTTATACATTCAGACATACGCATACGCACACTCATACATTCAGACATACACATACACACACTCATACATTCAGACATACGCATACGCACACTCACATTCAGACATACGCATACACACACTCATACATTCAGACATACGCATACACACACTCATACATTCAGACACACACACTCTGTGTATAAGAGCGGCCATTTATTTGCTGTATTCTCTGTAGTTTCAAAGAGGATCTCAGGTTTTTGTTTTATTGCTACCAACCAGTTATGAATGAAGAAATAGAGGTCAGATAACTAAGTGAATGTGGTTAGACTAAAGGGCGAGTGAGGAGGAGGAGGAGGAAAGGAGCCGAGTTCAGACCACTAGCCCATGCTTTGAGGCCAGCCCTGCATCAGCTCCCATCCATCATGCGCACCTCTTGGACAAGTAAAGACTCTCTGGGCACTAGACAGGGTCACCCTGTTGGGGCCTCTAGTGACAAATTCTTGAGGACATACTGGGCTCAGAATTAAGCTGAGACACTCATGCTCTTGCTTCAGAGTCACCCTCAACCCCCAGGTCACAACGGGGCAGGGGTGCACAGTTTTCTTCTACAGGACCCAGGGTCACAGCGTCTGTGCCCGCCCAGAGGACCTCATTCTCTAGGGCTCATCATTGCACCTGCTTGCTCTGCTGTGTAACTGGTCTTAGTGCTTACATTTGTGCTATGCCCAAAGCTTTGTCTGTTCTCCTTGCCCCTCCCCCATTTCATCGTTGACCTGCTTCATTCAGCCGCCCAGAAGACGTGTGCCACAGGCTCCATGCTGGCCTGTCTTCTGTTCCCTTTGCTCATTTTCTGTTTGCCTCTTCTTCGTACCCCCTTGATTCATATTTTTGTGCCCTATTCTGTGTACTTGTAAGCATCCATGGTTGGCTTTTCCGTTGGTTGAGTTCTTGGGCATTTAAGTTCAGTTTCTGCTGTAGCCCATATGTTTGTGAACTAAAACAGTTATAAACACTTCAGAACCCAGAGCTCTGTAATAAACAAACAATTTATCACATTACATTGGAGCAGGGATCCGTTGCAGGCTGAGAACTGCGCTAGGTCACAGATGGTATACATCATGACTTAGGGTCTCACACAGCCGTCTGCCTCCACCACTTGGCCCTCTTATATTTCACTCCTGTGGGGGCAGTCAGCATACAGAATGGGGCAAAATATGATGATTGACCGATTCTAGCAAAATTCTTAGATATTCAGTATGAATTCATCTAACTTACTGCTATCTGACTTTGCTCTAACTTTTAACTATGAGGTCTTTGTTGTGTTTGAGGATCAGGTAAGCTTGCTCTCGGTGGTCCTCTGCCTGTAATAGTGTGATTAGTTTTCCTCGGGTGAATCAGTTTATAGTCACTTGATTTACAGGGCTGTGTGCAGCCCCTGTACCTGTAAGACCCGCTTCTGAGGAGCTGGAGTGGATGTGTTTGTAGGTCCAAAGAGTTAAGAGAACCGGAGAGTATGTTAAGACACACCAGTAGGGAGTAACCAGGATATAGAAGATCTGTTTGCAGTCACCAAGGAAGGCAGAAGACTGTGCCTATGCACACTACAGGTGGCTTCTGGATGCATTTGCATGTTGGCTCTTCTGTTTATCCCTTACAAGGTTGTTTTGAAACAGGCTGTCACTATAGCCTAGGCTGACTTGGACCTCACTCTGAAACCCAAAACACATGGCAGCTCTCTTGCTCTCGCCTCCCAGTGCTGGGGTTACAGGCATGAGGCACCGTGCTTGTCTCAGATTTATATCCTTATTTACTAAATGAAGCAAGATTTGAAGATGGCTGTATGCTATATAAAGACTGAAATAATAAGTATTAGGAAATGTTGTTAGGTACAGCTGTGCATGTTTGTATACAAGTACACACACACACACACACACACACACACACACTTTCCTTTTGCTGTTGTGCTAGTGGGCTGATGAGCATACCTATCAAACTGAAGCCCATTGTAAGCTGGTCACAGAATGTTTGCATGAGTTTATAAATATCCACTTTAAACACGCAGTGTTTAAAGGTTCCCGGGCTTGTGTCAGTTCTGATGGTCCTATACAGGTCTTAACAGTCAGTTGTGTGCTTCTTATTGGGGGGAGGGGGGATTTATCCTCTTTATACTTCTTCCTTCTTCATTACCTGAAATACTATTGACAAAATCCTCAGTGACATGTTCCAGAACAGCACTGGTGGCCTCACATGGTTCACTGTGGACATTAAAAACTGCTTAGAAAGCTTTTAATCAAATAAATTTCAAAAAAAATGTAACCTGTTGAAGGGTCAGGTCAGTGCCAGGACTTCTTGCAGGGAGTCTGCAGTTAACTAGCTTTCTGGAATGTGCTGTAGCAAAGCCCACTTCCCTACCCCACTCCTGAGCCCTTAGGCTCTGTCTTCATCATTTACTCACGTCTCCGGTACTAGGAATGTTCTTCTCCAAAAGAGATCCTGTGTGAATGCTGAGAGCGTGGACCCGTTGCCAGGGTCTAAAGCCCGCCTGGAGAGTTTTCTTTCTAAGAATTCAGCATCAGTTTGACGCTGATAATCCCGAGAGGTGGGTAACGAGAGGCTGCAGCGAGCACGGAGTTCCACACATACCCACTTTCCTCAGCCTCTTCAGGAAGCAGTCCTGGGGCTAAGCAGCCACACTGCACAAGCTCCCACACCCTGGCCAGCGACATTAGGCTTGTCACTTGGTAATATCCATTGTTCTCTTAAGATGAATGAGGTAATTTATAATTGCAGTTTCTTTTAAAGATGCACAAATTATAAAACTGTCAGTTTACATATCACCTTAGTAGAGGACCAAAGGTTGGTCCTCTGACATATGTATATAATTATGGGCAAAGATAGGTTTCGCTTACAAAAAAGGAAATGTGGCAATAGTTAGAAATGAAATGGTGGCACTACTAATAATTTTTACTTCATTTTCTGATTTGTTGTTGTTAGGCATAATCTGTGTTGCCTTAATTTTTCATTTACTTTCATTTTTAAGGTAGTATATGATACCATGAGATTCCTCTTTTCATCGCTAAGATTGACTTCCTTCCACGAGGTAATCGCTGTAGACCCCCTTTTCTGTTGCTTGTTAAAAGTCTTTGGCAGAATAAAGTTAACAGCAAATGTCACTTCCTAATTGCCGTAATGATCACACAGCTGTGCTCTGCTTGGGCGCAGGCTCTCTGCTTCATTTCCTGCACAGATCCTGCTGCGGTGAGGAAGCCCAGTGGCTCGCTGGCCACTGCTGAGGGCCATCGGTCAAGCCAGCGCAGGGCCCCTTGAGCACGGGGTTGCTGCACGGGCACTGCCAGTCAATTGCAGGGCTTCCGTTCTTAGTCTCCGTAGCTTTTGTGCTTGCTTGCTTGTTTTCTTACTTACTTTTCAAGTCTTTCTCTTGTCTAGGTTAAGATGGTTTTATTTATGAGTATGTGTGTTTTTGCAGAGGAACCCTTACACTTAAATGACCCTGTAAGAAGCCCATAGAAAAGCAAGTGCCTGCAGCGCTAATAATGAGAACTGACGAGGCGGCCCTGCTGGGTTTATTTATGACCTTCTGCCTTTGTTAGCTCTTGTGAGAAATTCCTTTCTAACCATAACAATATTGTCGGAGTTTGGCTGTGTACAGAGAAATCCTACTGAGCCCTGAGGCCCACTAACTGGCAGCCTTTCAGCTCATAACCGATCGCCGCGCTGCCCATAGAAGTACGTTCCCCTTCAGCCCTCTTTTCTTCAATTCTTAAGTGGTTTTCACCAATCTTTCCATGCGTGGTTTTTAAAGAAGATGGTGCTTTTCTTCTCAGAGCCATACGGAGTGCTACTTAGCACTGTGGAGGAATTCAAAAGGGGGCATACTGTCGGTCAGGAAAAGGGGAGTCTGGGCTGGATGGATGGTAGAGAGCCAGGTAGCAGCACCCTGCCGCTCGCTGACACTCCTGAATCTGTGACCTGGAGCACAGAACACTGGTTATTAGGTTAATTCCAGGCCAGTCCTTTAACATTGTCTCAGCTTGTTTGTTTTTGTCTTCCACTTTGAAATCATTCACAAAGCGTCGTCTTTATAGTTGTGATTATCTTTGGTTTTAAGTGAGAACGGCTAACATTAAACACTGACCTCCTAAACTAAGAGAGATGACGAGTTGTTCCTCCTGGCTTTGCTCAGGGCACAGGAAACCCGGGGCTGAGGTTGCTGCTCTCCGAATGCTCCTTGACATTGAGCTGCTGTGTGACAGAAGAGCAGTCTCGTAGGTTCTGTGTGCGGTAGTGATAGGCAAGTGGCTTATGTGTCTCACTTTCCAGAGGCCAGCTTTGGCGAGGGACATGTGCCATGTGACCCATTGAGTATAATTTTCCTAAGTCTAATGAGGTTTCCCAAGTATAACGGATGCTCACCATCCTTCTACATGAATACTGTTGAGGTTCACGGAGCATCAGTCTGTGCACATACAAACATCTGTGTGGATATAGGTTATGTGGATTCATATGCTCTGTGCTGTTCTTTGTAAGTTAAACCAGTCTAAGTTTATTTTCTGCTTTTATTCTATTTTCTCTCTGATAAGAATTGCATTGTTTTTAACATAAAATATTTTAATAATACATGTTTTAAGGAAATCACTAATCGAGATCTAAATGATTTATAGTCTGCCATTGTCTGTCTAGTTTTGCTATTTCCTGTCTTTAAATTTATCGCCACACTATAATATAGAATAATCAAAATGATGGCCAAAATGCATTAAAGGAATCTCTACTAAGACATAGATGTCTTGGCCTCTTTGAGACATAGGCCAGTGTTACAGATGGATGAGGAAACAAGCCCGGGTGTTACCCGCTGGGAAGTGGCGCAGTCAGGGTTCTACCCAGGTGTCCCAACCCAGGCGGTCCTCCTCCAGGTGGTGTGTCCTCTGCTGGGCAGTGTGTGCATTACAAAGGTGTGCCATCTCCATGCTCTGCAACATGCACATAAAGTTGTCTGGTAAATGTTGTGCAGGGATGAAAGGAAGCCATGCTTGTCCCATCTCACAACTCATCGCCTTCACCTTGGCGTAAGTGTTGTTTCCTCATTGTTTGCTGGTGTTTCACCTTCTACTCCATGCATTTCACATTGGATTTTTATGTCATAAAAGGAAAAGTGAGAACTCTGGATTTTGGTTGCGTATGTGTCCATTTACATTTCCTACGTACAGCAGCTGCCCACGCAACACTTGTGTACTTAATATTCTGTATGTATAGTTTGACTGTCTGGAAGGCAAAACTGAGGCTCGGTTAGGTTAAGAAATGTTCCCAGTGGTTAGCTGAGGAGATGGCAGCGCCAGCCTGCAGCAGCCCTTGCTGCAGAATCCTGCCTGCAGAACTGCCTGCCATGCTGTCCCTAGGGAATCCACATTGTCGAGGACAAGAAATGAGCCTTCTTCTGGTGCCAGACACCACGCTGTGTGTTGTACTGTCTGCAGCCTTGTCCTTAACTCTGCTGGCAGCACTGGAGGTCAGCCTGCTGTAGCCTGATTGGGTGTGGTGGCCTGCAGGCTATCTGCCCACATTCTGTGTTTGCATGCAATCAGGAGCCAGTTGTGAAGACAGCCATCTTCTAGAGCCCAGGTTTTCTTGTGACCACCTCCAGGGCCCAGAAGGGGAGACTAGTGTTCACTAGAAAACTGGGTATCTCACAGGTGCATCTCAGAAGCTGGTTGGCTAGTGAGGCAAGAGGATGCAGTTATAGGGAAGGTCGCACCTCCCATACATTGATTTTGGTGCCTGGAATAAAGTTCAGTTTACCTTGAAAATATGTGATTCACAGAGATGTTAAGCAATGTGACAGGCAGCGGCCCCCACCGTCTGGGAATCTCTATAATCTGTACCAATGTATGGGGCCATGCTCCAAGCAGCCACTGGGGTGGCCCCGAAATGGCTCTACAGAGTTAAGTGGGAGTACAGTGTGGGCAGACTCACACAGAGGCCTCTGTTGACAATATTGTTTTCATCATAGCATCACGGTTATGATTACTAGTACTGGAAATGTCTGTCTTCACCCTTGAATGGCTTATGACCACCTCCTCTCAAGGAGTTTCTGAAGTAACATGAAGCGGTTACATGCTCTTAAGAAAAATTATTATGTAAAAGTGCACTTGAAAGCCAGTCCTGCAGACGGTAAGTAACCAGCTGGCCTTGGAAGAAAATGGGAAACAATTCATTTTAGAAACCTCTTATCTAAGTGAGCCTGTGAATCATAAAAATAAGAAAAATCCATAATGTAAGCTGGACTTTGAGAAGACTATTGCATGCCTTGAACCTCATTTTAAAACAGAAAATGTCCCCATAAATCTTTTCCGTCTGTAACCTAATTAAGCTAATTGTGTAAAACTCTCTTTTAGTCCATTTTGGTTTTGTTGCTTGAGTGTATATGGTTTCAGAGTTGACCATTTTGTATTGGATAACCAATTAGGAGAGATGTAACAATAATAATAACATAAAAATAGGCTATTTGAGAGTTGGGGGAACATGGATTGGTGGGAGAAAGGAGGAGAGAAGTGATATAATTGTATTTTAATTTAAACTATATTTTTAAAACAAGTACAAATTAAATAAATGGAAGTAGTGATAAAAATATAAATAAATAAGCGTGGGCCATTTCACTTTTAGTTTTGCTACTACTGAAAATATTTGGTGTCCACTGCATGTTGGTGACTGTCCCCTCCCACTTCTCTGTGTGAGTGGCATCTCCATGTTGGTGGCCGTTCCCACGTAGAAGCAGCCCTCTTGCCTCTAGACATCTCTGTGGATGGAATACGTGAAAACGTAAGGTGGATCTCCAAGTTATGTCATAGATGCTCTTTTAGCTTGAATTGCTGACACATGGTTGTCCAGAGGGGTTATATATTAATTTGCCTTCCTACCCTGTATATGCAGCAGAATAGAAGAGAATAGAATCCCCCTCTGTTGTTTTATAATCGTGACATCTCCATTTGTGGCATCACTGTCATTTAGTGTTGATAAATGTCACCCGGTGATTGTCTTGACCATGTAATAGTGAATGGAGAAAGGGCAGTCTTTCGTTACATTCTCCAGAGTAGCAGGCCTGGAGAGATGGCTCAGTCGGTAAAGTGCTTGCTGCACAGCCATGTGGACCTGAGTCCATACTCTAGCACCATGTAAAAGTCAATTACAGTGCCTGTAATCCAGGACGGAAGGATCAGACCCAGGAGGACCCTGGAGTTCACCGGCCAGCCCGTCCATTCCAGTCAATGTGCTCTCACAGCCAAGAATGGCACTGAAGTCAACAAGCCTCCACATCTGCACACACATCACACAAGTAACAGCACTGTGGTGATAGCTGCTTCAGGCAAAAATCCACGGACAGACGTGAAAACTAACAAAGCCTGAAGGAGAAAGAAGACTTGCGCAGAGTCAGAATCATCCCTCCAAGTGTTTGCCCCTTTGCAGTAACCACAGATGCCACAGCCTCATGGTGGTCCTCAGAGCTGGAGTTCCACCTCCTCCCTTGTGTGTGGACTGGACATGCTGACTGTCCCCATACATAAGGTAGGACAGAGCAATGGCCACTTAACCTTAGAGAGTCCTGGAAGTCTCTTCCAGTTGACGTACTTCCTGTTGAGATAGGATGTGAGGGGTGCGTCTCTTCTGTTGTATTCTTACCCAAAATCAGCAACTCTGGGCACATCATGAGGAAACACCAAACAGTGCTAAATTAAAGAGCATTTCACAAAATACCCAATGAGACACGCAGAAAATAACTCACAGAAAGACTCAGAAGCTGTCCGGGTACAAGGGCTTCCCTGGATTGGACCTTGGAATGGAGAGAAGACTGGAAATGGAGTGAGCTGAGTCTGCAGTTCTGTTGGGTGTGGCGGCAGCAGCATTGTTGGAGCGGTGGCTTGTGCACAGGCGTAAAGCACACAGAGGCATGGTCAGTGTGCGCCGGAAGCCCCCCAATACTGGCTATGGTGTGGTCAGCGTGTGCAGGAAGCCCCCCAGGATTGGTTGTGGAAGGGTGGTTAGGGTGTGCAGGACCCCCTCCCCCACACTGGTGTAGCGTCGCATATGTAGTCCAGATTACTTTCAAAACAGACAGGCTTTTAAAATCCAGGGAAGGCCGTAAAGCAGACATGCATCCGTGTGGTGTAAGTTAATAGCAAAAATACCCAGACAACCAAGTTTTAGTGTTGTTCTACTGACAAACTTCTTATTCCACATGGGCTCGGTATAGTTCTGAGTCGTAAGTTTCTCAGTCATTGTTTTCTTGAGTTGCTAATTTATTTGCAGTTTCTACGGATCTTGCTGTTTTAAAGAATTTCCCTGCTACACTGTAGAAGAAATAAATGTCTCCTGAGGGTTCATGCCTTTTTGTTTTTAAGTGTTATTTTTAGGGGTTTTGCATGCTTAGCATTGAACTTCTAAGATAAACAGTGACGTTTTGCACCTTGAGAGATGCAGAAGGTGGTATTGATGGCTTTTCTGCCCTAAAAATGTATAGTATGTTTTCAGTGATAAAAACAGGAATCAGGAGACAAGAGTCTAAACCTTACATATTTACAGACCTTGTTAGTTTGTCAGTTTCCTCTCAGAACACATGGGTCATTCATATTTATAGGTTCATACCTGGTGTGATATTTTTTAAAACACCAAACCATGTTCCAGAGCCTTCCTCTGCTTCAGTAGGTGCCTCCCTGTTAGAACCAGGTGACCCCAGAGTCCCCAGGGGTTGTAAAGTGGAATATAAAATGTTAAAGATGTGTGTTACTCATAGCTGGCTTTAGAATACTGACTGCCTGGTGCTTTGAGATGGTGGACTCATTTTGTAAGTTGATTCTTTGAGCTGCGTGCATTCATGAAATTACCGCAGTCTGGAGGGCACACGACTATTTACTGGAGCTGCTATCACATCGGCCCTCACTTTCTCATTGTTTGCATATCTGTTTAATTCTGCCTGTTTTTAAGATATGTTGATTGGGGGGAAATGCAAATTTGTTCTTAAACGCTACCTGGAGTTTTGATCTTTTAGTTCTTAAAATGTCATATTTGGTGCCCCCATTCTATCCTTTTCTATCTTTTAAGAATATGTACATTAAAAAAACAAAAACAAACAAACAAAAACACTTGCTGGGCTTCTCTTGGCTCCCTAGCTCCTAAAATCATCAGGGAGAAAGAAGTTTCTATCTTTTGGAAGAGCAGAGCCTATGAGTGTCATTCCCCAGCTGCCTCTGGCCGCTTCAGCCCTGCCCCTTTCTGGCCAGCTTCCCCACCACCACCACATCCTTAGGCTACACCCTCCTCAATCATGTACACCAGAGATCTCCTGCTTTCTGCCTGACTCTCCTATGCTCAGCTGCTACCTTTCTACCCTGCCAGTGGACCACCCTCCCTCTAGAACTTACCTGCCTGCCTCATCACAATGGCCCCCAAGAAATGTCCCTTGGGGTCACAGGCCATTGTGTTTGCTACAGCAGATACCACCTTCTCCCTCCAGAGAACTTGATGCTTTTTGCCATAATTTATCTGTTTGTCTCTCCCCATTGAACCTTGGTGATAGTTTTAGTCTGTAAGTCCACAAAGGACCTGCCCCCCTGAAGTCTGAAAGGATCCATGTGGACACACTGCCCTCTTGAGTTCTCCTTCCTACTGCACAACTACAGCCTTAAGTATAGCATATGCCCAGGTCTGCCATATTGCCGTTTTAGTGCCCAGCTTTGTTTTCAGAGCCTGTATTCCGTATTTGTACCACTCTCGCAGTAGGTAAAGGGCAGCAATTAGTCTTTCAGTGCTGGCTTAGGCCTTGATTGAAGGGTCTTGTCTGTGTGTGGATGAGGACTTGGTGAAGAATATGTGAGAGCTCATCAAACAATATACTGTGGTTTATTCTGGTGGGGAAATAATTGCAATATCCCAGGTGCCAAATCATGGTAGTAGGGTTGAGTCATTGCTAACATTTAGGACTGTTTACAAGGCTGTTCCCAGGCATTTTAACAAAGGGTTTGGGTTACTTCCAGGTGCAGGATAACTCCAAAGTCCATATGACCAAAGTTATAAACTCTTTTACCAAGTTGACTCTTAATTCAAGACTGTGTGTGCTGTGTTAAAAGGGCCAGTATGTTGCTATTGGTAGCCAACACATCTGGGGATTGTTATTAGCCATGGAAGAGCAGAGAGTCACCCAGGGGGAGTTCAAAACTAGGAGTATTTTTGTGACCCCCTCCCTGAGAAAAGGCTCATGCAGTAAGCAAACAGCCTTTACTCATCACATTTTTCATGGTGTGTTGCCCGCCCCTCTGGACCTGCAGTGGCAACATGTGTTATGTAGGAAATGTTCACCTGGGGCTGGGGAGACGGCTCAGTTAGTGATGTGCTGGGCAAGCAGAAGAACCTGTATTCAGATCCCCAACACCCATATAAAAAGCACTGTAGAGACAGCAGGATTTGCGGGGCTTGATGGATAGCTCCTCTAGACAATTGGCGAGCTCCAGGGTAAATGAGAGACCTATCTCAGTAAATAGAGATGGAGGAGGACACCTGCTGCTGACCGCAGGCCTCTGCATGCAACTGCATCTGCACATACACCTGTGCACAAATAGGTGTGTGCATACAACACTTACACATACATCAGAGAGAGTTTGCAGCCCAAAACATTTAGTAATCACTTTGTTTATGTGCTGATTCTTAACTTTTATTCTTTTATGACTTTATATAATATACTGTGATCATAACCCTCCCTATTAGCCTATCTTATCCCCCTTTTACTATACCCTTTCTTTCCAGAACAAGACCCCCACTTTGTACTTTCCTGTCATTTTTAAGGAAGTGACAGCCGTCACCATATGTGTGTTGGTATATACTTCAGGCGGAATTCTGCTCTTGGTCAGTACCCTGGAAACATCCCGTAAAGTGAGAGTTACCCACAGTGCTGTCACTGCTTGACTAGAAAGAACTGCAGATGAGTCAGAGGCAAGTTTTTTCCCAAAGAGCAGCTCTTGGCTATCTCCCTGGGTGTGGATTCTGACCCACATTTTCCATGCATATTTCCCTTGGCATTGGGAATACTCTTGCCATCCTGGAGTCTGTGATTTTCAAATCTATGCCGAGTATTTTCTCACACATCAGTTGGCTGTACATTGTATATGTTGTCCCACAGGATGAAGAGGTACATATTTGAACATGTTAAAAGAAAAATTAAGACTTGTAAGTGCATAGGATTTGCTCTCTTGCCTGTCTTCCTGATGTATTTCACGCTTCATGTTGAGACCAGAACTCTAAGCTTTTAAAAACCTCTTTGCCATCTAGACAAACGAGCAGCAGGGCCTTGAGTAGACAGCTTGCAATGCGCGTTTGTGCTAAGCACCTAGGAAAGTCATGGGAATCTAAGTCACTTAGAGGTTTTCTATTTCTGTGTCAAATTATTAGCTCAATTTTATTATCAACTTCAAGGTACATTTATTTCAAATGCTTGAAGTTATAGTACCAGAATCAGCTGGGAGGGTGTGAAGTGTCTTCTGGTGCATTTCAAGGGGGCTAAGAAGCTAAGGAGTCTAATTCCTTGATCCTGGGGTGCTGCTTGGGGCTCGGGCCAAGAATTCATTCATAAAATGTAATAGCTGGGTGAGTAGCTTTCAGGAGAACTTTTGTGGTAAATACTTCAAACTGTTTGCGTGTGCTAGATTATGCCATGTAATGTTTGCAACGGAAGTGCTTATAAATTCAGTTTAATTTGCCCTTGAACATTTAAGTATCTCCTGTCTTTGCCCCATACCTGGCATAAGAGCCAGTGCCCTTAAAGTTAGGGTCTAGTTAAAGGTTGTGTGATATGTGTGTGGTGTGTGTGTGTGTGTGTGTGTAGCAAGGTCTTCCTGCTTCTGAACATCACTGAGAATTTTAACCCATGCCTTAAGCCTCTGGGAAGTCACAGTGAGATATCATTAGCTGTGTCCTATTAAAACCCTGAAATGAGGCCTGTGCCTGCCACATTGATTGAAATATCTTCTCCATTCCTGACTCTGTTCAGCCCCTTTTCTCATGGGGTGTGCCTGAGCAAGGAATGCCCAGATGTATACAGTGTGGGGCAGCTCACCATCGGGCTGATCTACACCAGCAGCTAATTGTACTGAGAGCTGTGGCTTGGAGTGTTTGGAAGTTCATTTGCTTTTTGAAAACCCACTTATTTAATTAAGCAGGGGAGTACAGTTTCCTAGCTTATTCCCAGTTTTCCAAATCAGTGACACAGCGCCGATATTGACTGAACTTACCCTGGGCCAACGTGCTAAATTAAACACCACACCATCAAATCAAAGATGCTTTGTAGTAGTGACTCATAAAGATCAACGTAAATGTTTTCAGGGAGACTCCTGTACAATGTCTAGACATTAGAGAACTTATACCCTGTGCTGCTTGTTTTCTGTTTGCATGTAGGTCTTTTAAAGTAGTTCCTGCATACCATCTTCATGGAGTTTTCCATGTGCTTGTAATGGTTTAAGTAAAATGCTGTGGGCAACAGGCCATGAGACCACTCCACAGGTCCCCGAGCTGCTGTGGGCAGTGGGTCCTGAGACCACAGCAGGCCATGAAGGCAGCCGGGTCCCAGGCAGGAAGCTACGTGGTGACTGAGAGACCAAGATGGATAGGCACGCCATGTAGAGTGAGGTTGGATATTAATATAATGGGTTAGGGAAGGGAAGGGGGGGAGGGACTCAGGCTGGAAGCTGAAGATCAGCTTGCTTCTGCAGAAGGGGGGTGGCTTATCTCTTAAAGGGACAGGACAGACCATTACAGCGCTTCCGTTCTGTGACCCTTCCTGGGCCTGTGTACACAAGGAATCAGGAACACTGTGCTGCTGTGTTAATTCATAATTGTTCCTCTTGTAAAAGTCGGCTAAGACTCCTGTCACTCTCTGTAGTGTTCCTTTTTTGCCCAGTCCCTTGAGTTAATTTGAGATTTTTTTATTTGGACATAGGGGGTGAGGGGGGTGAGGTTACAGTGGTAAAGTCTGTGCAGAGGCCTTCTTGAAATGGTTTTAGAAGTAAAAGTGTTGCGGGGTTTTGTGATGTTCAAAACAGGGACTTTTAGAAATAAATGAACCATTGATAGTGAGCTCACATTAATTTTTGTTACATTGAAAAATATTTGGTATTGTGGGTGGGCATTAAACAG
Source organism: Ellobius talpinus (assembly GCA_001685095.1). Classification (NCBI taxonomy): domain Eukaryota; kingdom Metazoa; phylum Chordata; class Mammalia; order Rodentia; family Cricetidae; genus Ellobius; species Ellobius talpinus. Next base: position 18,109 of record LOJH01003204.1, on the reverse strand, counting down.
AGAACACCGGATGTGATAGCGCGATCTCACCACAGCCAACTATGATGGCACAGTAGTAACTTTGCTAGGCGAGAGCCCGAGAAACCATCGCCTTACCATCCCTCCATCAGGAGAGAGGCCAGAAGGAGTGCTATGGGGTAATGCCTACAACCCCCAAAGAGCCCTGGCTGTAGTCCCCGGACCTGACCTGCCAGCTCTCCAGCAAGATGAATGGAAGCACTGTAGCTGGAAGGTGTCTTAGCTGTGAGGAGATGCAGGCACCATGGTTCCAGTAGTACTTACAGGAGAAGGAGCTGGTGCCCTGCTGACTAAGTGTCCTCTAGGGGAGTGTTAGTGACGGGCTTCTGTGTTAATGAGGCTGTATGCTTAAACCAGGCTGAACTTCCTTCATTAGTGGGCTTTAAGATAGCTCTGCATATGGATGTGGTAAGGATCTGCAGGGCGGGAGTCTTCTGTATCATTTACATAGAAAAGTTCCGAGAGGATATAGCAGTAATATAAAAAATTATATCTTTTTATTGCTCTTCTGTTGCACCAAGGTCTAGTCAGTGCTGAAATTCTGATGACACGTGAACACGAAGGAAGCCACCAGTTTTATATTTTCCTCTTGGTGCTTCCTTGATCAGCCTGTTGAATAACAGAAATGTTTTCAATGCCTCTGCAATTTGAATGGAGCTCTCTTGACAACCATCCTTGCCGCCTGTTTCAGCAACAATGTGGAATTTTAAGGGAGGATGGGGAAGAAATGTGTAGGTCATGCAGAGAATTGCAAAAATTTATGAGTAACATTCCAGTCTTTATGAAGGAAGATTTGCATAAAATTATTTAACTACAATTGAACGCTGAATTTACATTGTGCCTGTTTAACTGTTTGATGTGAAGTAGAAATGATTGTCTATCTAGCTATTTATCAAATTATCTTGAGAGGTGTGGGATGTCTGGTCCCTCACCACCCCCTTCTTGCTAGTGTCGGGAAGCACCTGGCTCAGACGTACCTGATGCAGCCACTGGCTTGTGGCGATCAGTGGCCCCGTGCAGGATTTCCCACTCTTCTCCAGTATGTGGCCACGCTCACTCACAAACACCCCACTGCTAAGTCCTCCTAGTCCCAGAAGAGGGTTTGTTTTAGTTGACTTTTGTTTTTTGTTTTTTTAAGAGAAAACTAGTAAACCTTGGGAAATGTTTTGTCTTCTGTTTTTGTTGTTTTCTTATCAAAGCTAGTTAGTGAGACAAGCCCCACCTTCCCTTTGTGCTGATTAGCCAGTCACGTCAAATTGTGAAGTTGACCTTGGTCCACTGGGATGAGATACCATTACCACCCCTGTCAAAAAGGAGAAAACTCAAAAGCCTTGAGTTTTTGCCAGACCCTCATTCTAGGCGATCCTTTTTGCAAAACAAATCGTTTTGCACAGTTCCCTCTGCTGTATTTGTTTCTTCCTTCAGTCCTGAGATTATTCATTCCCAGCATAAACCTAATACTTTCCAGAGGTTGTGGAACTATTTCTGTAAAGTCTGCATGAACTATGGCCTGCAGTGAGGCCTCTGTGTGAGCCACCTAAGCCCTGCCTAGCACCTTTGCATCAGGAGTTAGATGGCAAAACATCCTCGGTCACATTGTCTGTCCCAGTTGCTTTGCTCAATCATTGCCACAGCATTCATAGGCAGTGCTAAGGGCTGGGTGTGTCTTGTTTTAAGAAAATACATGGAGGCCGCCATTTGAATTTCATATATTTCCAATATGTTAACAAATACTGCTGTTGGGGTTTTTATTGTTGTTTTGACTTCTGTGTTTGTACACGCATGCACAGTGTGTTTGCACTTAGCCATGTGGGTAGCTCATGGTTAGAGCATAAGTACAGCTCACCTTTAACTCACAGGTCATTGATTGCGGTGGTTTTGCAAGTTAAGTTGGTTATGTGTATTAGGAAGGAAATGCCTGGAGACAAAACACTGAAAAGCTCAGCCCAGGATACCTTGTCCTTTCCACCAGATCCACACCCACCCAGTTCTCAGAATGGGTGGTGATCAGTGAGCAGGAAGCCTGGGGTAGAAGAAAAGTGATCCCATTGATCTAAATTTGTTCCTGGAACCTTGCTGACTGTGTTGATTGCCAGAGGGTGGTTTCCTTGAGTTGTATATGGCATGTTACTGGATTAATAACTTTCCTCTAGCCCTACCTGGTTTTGTAAAAGCCATATCTAATTTATAAGATCTAAGTGGGACTATCACTGAGTCAGTCAATAATCAAGTTTAAATAGGAAGTTTTTCCAGCTGAGTGTGTGCAAAATCATGTGTGCCATGCGCCTAGAGCAAAAATGTTTGTTTTATCTTTGAATTCCGAGCAATCTGATTCAATTTACCTCATCTTATTTGAGAGATTTGATAAAACCTTTTCCAAAGATTAGATATTTCCAATCATCATGTTGTTTTTCATAAGCAGAACTATTTGACTTGATAAGATTACTTTTTATTTTACTTAAACCAATGTTGTTCTTGTTGTGAGACTTTTTAAATATGCACTCTGCTTTTTTCTGGGGCTGATCAGCTGTGGTGTATGGTACATTTTTAGCTGTGATAGCATCCTCCTAAAAGGGGAGTTCCTGGCACAGCTCACTGTTCAGGGCCTAGGGTCGAGTCCTGGGTTCCTCTGCTGCCTTGGCAGCTGCATTTCTTCTGAGTCCCCAAGCATCGTACTGGGCCAGTCTCGAGCTCTCTTGCTCCAGAAGGCCCTATCCTCTCTTGCTCCAGAAGGCCCTATGGTAAGCAAGGTCTGGCATAGGTCCAACTGAGTGGGGCACACCCGTCCAGAGCAGCATGCCCTGGTGTTGTGTACCGCAGCTTAGGCTGTTCGGCCCCCTCTGCCTCCGGCTTCCAGTCTTGATGGACCTTACTGAGCTTTCCACATGGAAGAGCTGTCACACCAGCAGCCCTGTGTCTGGTGTCTGGGCATCTGAAGACAGTGGCTCCCCTTCTAGGCCTGGGAACACAGCTGCTGTGTCCTTATCTGTGGGTGTCTTCTTCCCTCTCGTCTTGCCTGCATTTTCTTAAATTACCTGCGTTCTCACCTGAGGAGCATGCCCAGAGTGAGTTTTTCATGTGGAGACTGTAGTAACTCCTCTGAGGGTGTAAGAGTCAAATTAGATGGGATTAACAGTGCAAAATTCCTGCATAAGGGCATGTTGTGTAACATTAGAACTCATTTCTGACCATATAATATCAGTAGGATTGTATTTCCATAATATATTAAAATGCAAATGCCACTATTTCATTATAATGCTTAAAAATGGGAGAATTTCTCACCACAAAGTTCAGTTAGAATTTTGACCATTATTAGGCTGCGGCGTCCCAGCTTTAATTTCCATGGGAAGGTTGCCCCAAGCCTGTAGCTGCTCAGTTTATTGAAGTCTTCATTCCTGTGGTAGCTTGCTCTGCAGAGGACTTCCTGATCAAGCATTTTGAATAGGTCCACAGCTGTGCACTGGTGGCAGAAGGGGAACCTTCAAGGTTAGCTTGCGCATGAGATGCAGCTTGCCTCATCTTTTATGTAATGCCAGGCCTTCTGTGTGAGTTCGCTGGAGTCTAGTGAGAAGTGCCCACTCCACATGTTGCTCTGGTCCACTCCCACTGTCTCTGAAGGAGTGGCACTGTTGCTTTCAAATTGTACTTTGTGTGCTTAGTGTTCCAAGTGTATGAACACCTGCCTTTTCTTTCTTCCTCAGGACCTGTCTGGCTCCATCGATGACCTCCCCACAGGAACAGAAGCAACTCTGAGCTCAGCAGTCAGTGCGTCCGGCTCTACAAGCAGCCAGGGGGATCAGAGCAACCCGGCTCAGTCTCCTTTCTCCCCACACGCATCCCCACATCTCTCCAGCATCCCTGGGGGGCCATCACCTTCTCCTGTTGGCTCTCCTGTGGGAAGCAACCAATCTCGGTCTGGTCCGATTTCCCCTGCAAGTATTCCAGGTACTGTCACCCTCAATCATCTGTCGTCCCCTCCCACCTCCCGGTGTGAAGCCAGGTCTGGCCTCAGCAGCATCTCTCACTCTTTGCTTTTCTAGTCACTCTGTTTCCATCCTTTACGATGCAGATATGATAGATTACACAATAACGATGTAACTGCATTTCTCACCACACATACCAGAGTCCCAGTTTCTAAAGAATCTCAACAAATGAATAATAAATGACCAAGTACCTTCTGTTGAGTTGATGGGACATTTGGGGTGAGATGGCTGAAGACTGACAACTGCCTTCAGATGTTCAGTTTGCCATAGACTAAACCTTCACTGTCAGCTGCCTTACAATGGCTCTACAGTGAAGAGCCTCCATCAGTAAGTGTCCTGGAGGAGACTGCTGGCTGGTGGTAACCACGTGTCTGGTTCTGTTTGATTGATATAAGGTGGCAGTTCTTCTCTAGCGTGTTTTCAGAGTTGATATTTATCTATGTCTGATCACAGTCACACGGTTGGTGCCAACTACAGTCCAAAGTGCCATGCTGATACAAGCTCACACCTTCTTTCTGATAGAGTGCATGTTCTCGCTAACTCTTGTGTTCAAGTGACATCTGTATCTTGTGTGTGCATACATGTGTGTCTGTGTTCTCTGGGGGTACTTACTTTAACCACATTCATCTTTCTGGTATTGTACCAGCTAACTTTTGCTAATATGATACAGGTAGTTTCCAGAGAGCACCTTCCACTAACCTATTAAAATGATAACTCAACAGCTAATAAGCTTCTTAATAATTTGTCATATTCTCCCCCATAATCATAGGTGATAATTTTACCTATTTTACTCCTTTCATGTTTTGTAGATGTGTATTGTATAACATTTATAAATAATACTAGTTATACATAGAATATTATGTATAACAGGCAGTGTGTTATTTATGCAGTGTAATTATGAAATGAATGTAATCTAAGAACTGGTGTGCTGGGGCTAACCACATCCACCTGCCTGATTGTTCCTTATCCCAACACCACTTCCTCTCCCTGCCTCAAGTATTCTCTATATATTTTATCACTTTAAAAGAATTTTATTTATTACATTTTTAGAGTTTATGTTACTATTTTGATTTACTATATTTTTTATGGACACGTATCCTACTTAGGATGGCGATAATATTTCATCCATGCTGAGGGACTGTTAATAGCCACACACAACAGCCCTTAAAACCAGGCAAGTCTCCTAGCAAATCAGAAAGCACGGTTTCCTTGGCCACACTCTGTGGGGTGTGTTTTAGCTTGCCTCTTTTTTGAAATTAAATGTTATGTTTTTATAATTCTGCCATAACATATTAGGTGATACAGTTGAAGTTTGGGTCCATTTTGGCTAAGGCATTTCACTGTATTCTCTGTGTTCTTCCTGGTTGGCTCCACTGTCACCAGCTGCTGCGCTGTATTTAATCATACTGTAGAGTGGTGTTTAGTCCTGAGGTGAGGCACGCAAAGCGCTCCTTTCTAAGTCACTCCCCAATGATCTGCCTCCTGCAAAGACACAGAGTATAGTATTGGTTGTGTAAAGTGTGACACACACACCACTTCTTGGGGTTCTTCTAAGCAGAATAACCTCCTAGGACGTCTGGTGAGCAAATTTAGCATTTGTCATGCTCTCCCCCAGTAAAATAGTGATCTCACCTCCTCTTCCAGCCACTTCTTAGCTGAGTAACCTGTGCAAGCTGCTGAGTGCCTCTAGGCCCAGTTTCTCCACCACAGCACGTCTCATTTGGTTACCACACAGATTCCCTGGACTGTGGGACAGATATTTGGTGTGTGGTGCTGACCGCTGCTCCCCAAACTGAGACATGGAGCAGTCCTGTGAGCCTTGTCCAGAGTAGTGCAGTGGGCCTGTGCAGCCATGTTCTACTTCTTCATCTCTATCTAGCACTGCTCACATGAATCTCGGAATGTTCACAGTAAAGCTTTTGCTCTGGTTTACCTGAGTGGCTGGAATAAACACCATGACGCCCCTCCCCACCTCCACCCCCACCCCCNAATAAAGGAAAAAGGAAAGAAAACTCAGGGAGAAAAGGGCTAGATTCATCTTACAGGTGCAGTCTACCATCGAGGGGATCCAAGGCAGGAATGCAAGGTAGTGGCTTGAATCAGAACCCATGGAGGATTGCTGCTTATTGAATTATTATTCCCTGGCTTATATTCAGCTACCTTTATTTGACAGCCTTGGCCCACTTACCTAAGATGGTAACACCCGCAGTGGGCTTTGCCCTCCTGTATCAGTTTGCATTCATTGCCTCACAGATGTGGCCACATGTGTGATAGAAACAATTCCTCAGCTTAGGTTCCCTCTTCCTGTGTGTGTCAGGTTGACGACCAAGCTTGGCCATCATGTTGATCCCTTGTCAGATTGACACACAAATGCATCATTGCTAGACCATAACCCTTCCTTCCTTGTTTGTTCCCATGATCTCATGTTAATATCAGAATACCAAATGAGGTGTAAAACTCCCACAGTCTTAAAAAAAAGTAAAATCCAACCATATAAAAGTCCAGGTTCTGTTTTAAATTTTAGTCTACTTGCTGAGCACTCCTGTAATCAAAACCAGGTTATATATTTGTTTTAAGAGGGAAAGACCAGAGCACAGTTAGAACGAAATCAAAATAAAAAGCAAAGTCCAACAATGTCAGAACCTCTGTGTCTGACATTTGGGACTCCATCCTGGTCTTCTGGTCTCCAGAGGACTTGAGCAGTTCCGCTTCTCTGGCTCTGCCCTCACCAGGACAGTTTGTCTCAGGGGTTCCGACCAGCTCCATTCCATACCTGCTGATGTCCTTGAACATCATCTACAGTTTGAGTTTTGTTTGTTTGTCTTTTGATTTCAGGGAGTCAAGGCCAGGGCTTGGCTCATGCTAGGCAAGTGCTCCTGCACTGAGCCACGTCCTCAGCCTGAATGTAAGGTTTTATGTGGTGGTCATTAAATTAAATTTTCATGGCCCTATTTTCATGAGAGTTTTTTTAAGGTGTGACCTATTGCTCAGTGTGCTGGTACTTGTCTACAACTCTCGTACTTGCAAGACTGAGGCAGGGGAATCCCAGGTGAGTCCAGTTGGTTTCTATGGTAAAACTAGTCTCTAGGAAGTATTCAACACCTTGAGTTTTCCCACATGCGCTAAATTTGCACATAGGTTGGAGTTCATCATAGGAGTTGATTTTTTTGCTGTTTATTTACTTTTAATTAAATGCTAAGAGTCTTCTGTTAGAGTCTAATTCAGCCCGATTCCAGTCCTATACCCATTTCTCCCCTTTAGTTTTGTTGACTGTATGCTCCAGGCTGGCATAATACTCCCTGCACTTGATTCTGAGTAGGTGTACTGACACCCATGTATCTGTGTCCTGTAGAGGTTGCCTGATGTCCTGGGGCATGGTTCAGGAATGTGCTGCAGCCTTTGCCATGCTCTTGCCCTCAGCACCAGCTTCTTTTATGTGACCTTGCCCAAGGACTGGCTCTCCAGTCTCGCCTTTCCCACCTCTCCCTGAGAAGCACTCAGCTGCTGTGCTGCCCACATCTGGGCCACACAGGGCCAGATGCTCTGTGCATTCATCCTGGAGCTGCTGCCTAGGATCTGCTGGAGAGAGAACCACCTTTCCCCATCTCTGCCCTGATACATGGAGTTATCAGCTAATGAACCTCACAGGTAGATCAGCACCCCTAGTCAAGTGTCCCAAAAGGCTGATTCCGATTCCTGATTCTCCTGCCCTGCCTGACACTCCCACTGTGCTCCAGTCCAAGGCCCAACCCTGCACTGCCTGACACTCCCACTGTGCTCCAGTCCAAGGCCCAACCCCCATGAGTGTCCAAGACTCTCAGGAAGCTGCCAGAGATGTCCTGTTAGGGGCACAGATTGCCTCCCTAGCACACCGTACTCCCGTCTTGCAGGTGCCTGTTGTTACCACATAGCAGATCAAACAGCATCCAAGAGTTCAGGCCATTGGTGTGGCCTTTTTCTCTGGTGCCCTGGAAGGTCTGCTTTCTGTTACCCTCTCCTCAGCTCTCCCCTCCCGTTAGTGATGCCTTTGTCTTCAAAGACCAGACTGAAGAGCCTTGATCCTCCTTGTTGGTAGGAGACATGTGTTTCATTTTGCTTAGGCTGTAGTTAATTCCGAAGTGTTGCCATTACTGTCTTCTAATGACAGATTTGGTCACGTTTCAGTGTGGCAGTTTCTCATGTTACAGCTCAAGAGTTCCTCACGGGGGTTCATAAGAAAGGCCTTTGAATGTACCTGCTTTGAATTCACAAATACAGGATCTGGTCCCCCAGCTCTGCCCACGCTGAGTCAGCACCCATCAGTGCTCTGCTTGTGGCTGACCCTCCCATTTGTTGATTTCGCTGGCCTTGCCTCCTGAGCCCCTTCCCAGATGACTAACAAAGCACAAATGTAGATCAGCCCACCCTTTGCAACTTCCATTTAACACAGAGGCTTTTGTCAGCCATTCCTGCTTGTTCTGTAAGTGCAGCCAAGGTTAAAGACGGGGAGACCCGGTGGCTGTACAAGGGCAGGTGGCGGGCAGGTGCTGGCATGGCCTGAAAGACACTGCTGTTGTACAGCCTCAGCGTTTGCAGTGTTCACGCTTCTTCTCTGCTTTAGTTCGTGGGTATCTAGGGGTGTGAACTTCAGGGTGTCCTGCCCATGGTCCTCTGCGGTTTTTTGCCTCTGGCCTGCTCTGGGTAGAGTTAAGTCACTCTCATCTGACCGCAGAAGGCCACGGATGGGAATAGGCTAGGACAGGAAACTACAAAGTTAGGTATTCACATGAGTGCCTCACCAAAGGGGCATGGCTTTCTGGCCTTTCTTGTGTGGTGTTGGTTTTTACTATAGGAAGATCAATCAAAGGCATATCTTCCTAGCCATAAGAGCAAAACAGTGTTTTACCAAATACAAAGGCCAAATCCCTCCTACTGATTTTTTGCCTTCTTTTTTGTATTTGTTTGTTTGTTTTTCTGATTGTATAAGTGTTGCTGTGTATTTTGCTGATGAGGTGGCTTGCTCACCTTCCCCTCTGACTACCAGCTGTCCAGATGAGGTCAAGGAAGAGACCAGAGAGCTTGAGAGAAGAACCTAGTGAGGAGGGACCTTGGCTCAAATCTTTTAAGTGCTACCCTCTGCCCCTCCCCTTCTGTACGTTCTTTCCTTTTCAGTAAGCCCTCTTCGCTCTGCAGGTGGTGTGCGTGCATACACACACACAGCTCCTGCATACCTGTCCCCTTCCCAGGAGGCAAAGGCCTCTAGTTTCTGTCCTTTGCAAAAACTTGCCAGGATAGATCTTGCAGAGGAAGCTTGGCCAGAGATGGTCTGTGCTTTGGGAACTCCTGTTCCTTAGAGTTTGACCTCATTCCTGAACTGAGCTCTGTCAGTTCAGCTCCTGCAGGGTGAATTGTTCATCTAGCTGGCCCTCAGACAACAAATGCCCATGTTTTAAAAAGGATAGTGGCACGGGGGATACAAGTTGCTGGGCTGCTCTGTGATATTTCAAACAACACCAGCCCCTCCTCAACAGGATACCAAGTGGCTTCCAGAGCTGCAGACACAAAGAAGAAGACATTCTGGTCAAACATTAGAAAGGATGCTAAAGCCAGGAAGAGAAGGATGGATGACAGCGTGGAGTAGTCATGGGCCAGGGTGAGCAGGTATCCCCTGAGAGCAAATAACCACTCCTGATGTTTGACGAGATGAACATCTATAAGGTGCACAGCAGAGGGGGCAAACCAGTGTCTCTCCCTTTGCTTAGTCATTTCTCCATAGATTAAGTCTTTCAAGGCTCAAGCCTAGCCCATTATGAGGAAACACATTATCCACATTTTAATTTATATTTAATAAAAGTAAGTGAATAAACATGGGTTTATTTCTGTGTAAACATTTCTGGGCCAGTTTTCTTTCAGGATTGCAAGTATGAGGCTATATGTGGCCTTGCGGAACAGCAGAACCATTCTGTGTGTCTGCACTAACCTCCTACCTGCTAGCTCATGTCCCAGCATCTAGCACATGGTCCTTTTTGGCTTCTCTGGAGGTAGAAATTCTGTGACAGCTTGTTCCAAGGGGAGAATGCATGCTGCTTATTGGCAAACTGAGCAAGCAAAAGAAAAAAATTAAACACAAAGTGTCATTGATATATCCATGTTTCTAATCTGTGGCAGCACAGAAAACATCAATTCAGCATTTCTACAGACTGAGAGAACTTAGCCAGGGTTTTTCCCCCTTACAATGTAAAATATTTGTGTGTTAAACAAAGCAGTAATTTCCCATCCTTTCCAAATGATGGTTAGCAACGGCGAGAGAAGCAGAAACATATTTGGTTTTGAGAGGTGGTGTACAACCCTGGAGAGCTTGGGTAGGGCAAGTGTGACATTCAACCTCCCCTTAGCGGACCATAACATGTAACAGTTCATGCCAAGGTTTGCCCCATGTGAAAGGGCTCTGTACTGGTGATCACACACACACACACACACACACACACACACACACACGCACGCAC
>LOJH01003203.1:13921-35995 GCA_001685095.1 Ellobius talpinus | reverse complement strand
GCAGGCCAGAAGAGGGCACCAGACCCCATTACAGATGGCTGTGAGACACCATGTAGTTGCTGGGAATTGAACTCAGGACCTTTGAAAGAACAGGCAATTTTCTTAACCTCTGAGCCATCTCTCCAGCCCGAATCATTTCTTTCATCTGATTGATTGCTTTTTCTTGGTTTTCTTTAAGGGATTTATTTATTTCTTCTAATTTTTTTTTGTCTTTTCCTCCACTTCTTTGAGAGGTTATTTTTATTTCCTCTTAAAGGGCCTCAAATATTCTCCTAAAATTATTTTTAGGTCATTTTCTTCTGCTTCATCTTTATTGAGGTGTTCAAGTGTTGCTGTTGTAAAGCCACTAGTTTTTGTTGGCGTTGTGTTGCTCTTTGTGTTGTTGAATGTGTTCTTACCTTTATCTTTTCCTCTGATTAGTGTAGTTGGGGATGTGCCTCTGGTGATCAGTCTTCCAGGTGACAGTGGATCCAAGGCTCAGATGGTTGCTCCTCATTGTGCACTCATAGCCATAATTCCAGCCACCCTGGAGGTCACTCAGTGTTCCTGGAGATTTTTTCACCACTCCTGGGTGTCACTCTGCAATCCTGGAGGTCCTTCAGGCATGCCCCAACAGAGGTCGCTTGCTCAGGCCTACTCCTGCTGAGGTCACTGGCTCAGGCCTGATCCCTTGGAGGTTGCTGGCTCTGACCTGTTTCTGAGGATGTCCCCGGCGTGGGCCTGCTCCCAAGTAGGTTCCTTGCCTGGGCCCAGTCTTTTACAGGTCTCTGGATTGGGGCTACTCTCTTGGTGTGGCTCCATTGTACCTGTTCCTGCAGAGGTTGCTGGCTCAGGCCTGCTCTAGCAGAGGTCACTGACTCGGTCTGTTCTTGTGGCGGTCACTAGCTTGAACCTGGTCTCACAGAGGTCTCTGACTCAGGCCTCTACATCCTTGTTTGTTGGAAGTTAAGGTCTACCAGGCCAAGAGGAGCCAGCCAGGAGTCTGCCTGGTGTTGTTAGAGGTCTTGATCATGCCTAGCCAATGAGGGGCAACCATGCAATGCCAATGGATCAGAACACTTGGGTGCAGTGAGGGTATATCTTCCTTGTTGCTAAATAAATGAGCCTGCTGTATCCCTTTCGCCAGACTCCTGGTGTCTATGTCTGCTGACATCATGTCTTCTCACCCTATCCCCAAGAAGACATTAGGACCCAACTACATCTGGCACCCAAAACAGGAACTTCTAGCATAGGTTTTGAGCTCACTTGGTCAGAGTCCTGGTTTGGTTTTTTTTTTCAGCTGTAATTTTTGAGTTTTACCTGGAACAGGTTATAGTTGTCTCTCTCTCCACTCACAGCACTGGACAGCACTCCTGAGACAGCGTATTTTTAGTGAGAAGGTCCCTCAATGTTGTATGGTCTCAGACCCTTCAGTAGGTGAGCATTGGAATCTCTATCCTTTCCTTCTTTTGTGTTGTCTGTCAGGTTTGCCTCTAGTTAGGAAGGTACATTTTTTCTGTTACACAATTTCCCACTCCTGTTGACTATTGTCTCTTTCTACAAAATGGGCAACCTCTCTACCTCCACCCTTTCCATGTCTGTCTGATGTCTCCTCAACATTTAATGATGAGGAGACAGACATTTCAAGCTCCAAGAAACATGCTAAGGAGAATGTGGCCACAGTTAAGACTGCGTACAGTTTCCCAGACAGCTCCATTCCCACTGCAGTACTCTTGGAATGGCTGGTGCAGTCGAGTGGCAGTGGCCCCTGTTGGCTATATTGGAGGGCCCAGTCTAGCCCATGGCTGTGGAGGAACCTCTTGCTTCTGGCAGTCATGCTGGCCTGGCAGGGCCTCAGTGTGCATGACTTCTGCCACCATCTTCAGCCCTTCTTCAGTTCACTTCTTTACAACTTCTGGCCGCCAAGTCAGCAGTCAATATCAGCCTTTGTGAGCCCTGCAGCCCACTTGGAGACTCAGATCCCACTGAGCCCCTATTTATGGACAGCTACCTGAGCAACGCTGCCCCACCAATAAGGTCAAAAGGAAGAACAGTGATTTTTGAACAAAGTTGGGGAAGTCTTAAAGTAACAAAAGATGGAGTCTCTGTTGCAAAGTCAATTGATTTAAAAGATAAATACAAAAATATCAGAGCTAAATTTGTTCAAGATGTTGTCAATATCAGAAATGAAAAGTCTGGGGATGGCACTACCACTGCTACTGTTCTGGCATCATCTGCTGCCAAGGAGGGTTTTGAGAAGATCAGCAAAAGGGCTAATCCAATAGAAATCCAGAGGTGTGATGTTGGCTGTTGATGTTGTAATTGCTGACATGGCCATTGGCCAGCACCTCCTCAGACTTCAAACCTACAACTGCCTTCCTGAGAATGACTCCTCAGTCTTCATGGCTCCTCCCCTACCCCAAAGCTCAACATGCTATTTGGGATGCCGAGTCCATCTGCCAACTCTCCTTTTCCACCACTGTCACAGCTTGTGCTTCTCCCATGTTTAAGTCCATTTTTATGGCCTCACCTAAAAGTGAGAACGACCCCCTTGCCATCTAACCCTCAGCTACCATTACAACTATATATATAATATTTTAAGATACCTGTTCCTCCTTTGTTTATGCTGTCACCCTTTCTGGGGAGAAAGCTGTCAATGCTATCAAGGCCCTTAAGTCATCCATGGTAGTTATAGAGGTACTTAAGACTGATAATTGCCCTACTTATGGCTCTCAACAATTTAATGACTTTCTGGGGTCCTGGAAGATTTCCCATACCACTGGCATCCACTGCAATCTGCATGGACAAGCCATTGTGGAGAGGACCAGCAGAACTCTTAAGGAACTGTTGGCCAGGACTATCTTACTAGAGTCTAGGAGAGATCCTTTTCTGGCCTTAACAGAGGTAATTTTCCATATGAACTTTCTCAGTTTTGATCACAAGGGGTTCAGCCCAGTCTACAAGCCCTGGGCATCTCTGCCAAGGAACATACCCCTGTCCCTGCTGAGAAGAAAAGATCCTATCTCCCTCCAACGGCAGCCACCAGCTCTCCTGTTAACCTGTGGGAGAGGGTATGCTTGTGTTTTTTCTCAGACTGCCATGATACCAATATGGGTCTCGGAAAGAGATGTACACTGGGCCATGGATCAGCCTGCTTTCACCAAGGAGGGAATAACTCAGGATAGGTAATGTATATAGTCCCCTTTCTTGCTCTCATTGCCTCCCCCAAACAAATCGATTCATTAAGGGTAGAAGTCATGGCCCTTGACAGTTCATTTTTTGGAAAAAGTTTGGCATAATATAAAAGGCTATTTGATTCCTCTTGGATGCTCACATATGCATTAATTGGTGGTGTGGTATTGTTAATTCCTATTCTCTTTAAATGTCTCCTGCAGCAGATCCAACATTAGCAGAAAGAAACAAACATAACTCTTTTGGTGTTAATGGCTCTTAGGCACCCTTCTCACAGTCTTCTGCAGCAGGTTATGGATGCCTGGTTATCTATAATTCAAAAGGCTGCCTAGACCCCCACCCTGGCAGCTCTCCAGGAATGAATGCTCTTCAAGGGCTAGTAGTCAATGATGGGTAAGAGCTTGTTTGGCAGCCATCCTAAGACAGACACAGCCCAGTTGCTGAGCCCTCCTGAGATGTGGTCAACAAGGCCTGAGTAAAGAACTCTGGCTCCCCCTGAGCACCCATATAATAAAATAAATAAAAAGGGTGGATATATAGGAAGTTAAAGCCTACCAGGCCAAGAGGAGCCAACCTGGAGTCTGTCAGAAGTCTCAATCATGCTTAGCCAATGAGGGGCAACCATGCGATGCATGTCTGCCTGCATGCTGCCATGCCCGTGATGACCATAATGGACTAAATCTTTGAACTCTAAGCCTGTGCAGATTGTTTCCCTTTATAAGAGTTGCCATGGTTGTGGTATTTTCACAGTGATAGAAGCCCTAAGTCAACAACTTATAACAAAACTTTATCTAAAAGCTAAAGATACATTCCACTCACTGAATTAGTGTGCAAGAAAAGTAAAGGGAAAGAGGAAAACTTCTAAAGATTAGAAAATATGAATTGGGTGTGATAGCTGAAGCAGGATTCCTGTGAGTGATGGGCTGAAGTGAGAACCCTGAACCATGTCTTTTTTTTTTCCTTCCGAGACAGGATTTCTCTGTGTAGCTTTGGAGCCTATCCTGGAACTTGCTCTGTAGACTGGGCTGGCCTTGAACTCAGAGATCTGCCTGCCCCTGCCTCCCAAGTCCTGGGGCTAAAGGTGTGCACCAACACCACCCAGCTTAGATATTAGATACCATGTCTTATGAAAGTGAAAAAAGGATGAAAAATACCGTTGAGTACACAATATTGGTAAAAACATTTAAATCTCTAAGTATGTTAGTAGTCACAAGTTTTGAGAAACCAAGAAAAACATGCCTTTTTCTGATATTGGTTCTCAGTTCAAGAAATGTCATCTTCACATTTGTTCCAGTTAGAGCATAGCTTCTTTCTTTTTTTTGTGTAGTATTTTTGAAGAATCAGAAACAAAAGTGAAGTTACTAGGCATGTAGTAATGGGGAAACTGTCTGGAAACTATATCTGAAGGATAGAAAAGCTGAGACATTGAACTTGGGGAAGAGAAGACCTGAGTGCACATGAGTCTATAGGACAAGTAGTATGAAAAGGAAGTCAGAAAGGAAAGGCCTAATACAAATCCTGAGGGACATTCCTAACTCTAAGAGCTAAGTGACAGGCAAGAAAAGAGGAAACTAAAAATAGTATAAGCATGCCTGGAAGACCTCTCTGATGTCAGTAGAAAAAAGGGCCACTGAAATTACTATACAAGAAGAAATCAGTTCTCAGAAGAGATAGGATGTTCCCTGTAGGCTGTTGTATTTGAATACAGTTGGTGGAGCTCCTTGGGGAGGGTTAGGAGGTGCTGCCTTGCTGAATTTAATATTTCACCTAAGGCGAGCTTTGAGAGCTTAAAACCTCATCCTATTTCTAGTTTTTTCTCTACTTTGTGCTTGTGGTTGAGATGAGTTCTCAGCATCATGTTCCTACCACCATACCTGCAGATTCCTGACATTCCTACCAGCCATGACGGACTTATCTCTCTAGAACAGTAAATCTGAACAAACCTTTTCTATAAATTGTATTGGCTGTGTTTCATCATAGCAACCCTAACCCTAAACCCCTGACCCCTACCCTAACAAATAACTAAAACTACATTGAGATAATCTTACCCTAGTCAGAAAGGCTATAATTAGAAAAAAAATCAAATAAAAAATGCTGGATTTAAGGCCCATCTTATAGGGACTAATATTTGGTAGTGGGTAAAGACTATGGTGAAAAGCAACAGCTATTAATACATGTTATGTGTCTATATAATTGCCCTTTAAGAATTTGTGATTAAGCATACTTATTACTGCTGTTATCAATTTCGATTAAGTAGAAAAGCTATTTATGTCAACACTCAAGTTAGATGCCAACATGTGATTGTTAAAATGACAAGAGGGCCAAAAGGCATAAGTATATTATGTTCTCCATAGATCAGCGAAAAACACTGAAAGGAGAAACAGGAAAAATATTGAGTCCAAAAGAAAGGACTGATATGACGATCAGCAGTAGAGAACAGAATGCAGAAATGACTTTAGTTCCAGAGTTAATGGCAATGATGGTGCTATTAAAACTTAATACAAGAGGTAGAGTCAATTGACCCTTATAGGATTTTTTTTATACCTTTTCCTCCTGTCTCACAGTTCTAAGAGATTGTTGGGAAGGGGGTATTGCTAGAATATACAGGCAGTAGATTAACTGAAGGTGGATCTCCATGAAATAGCTTCCACTCATGATTGGCTGGGATTGTGCAGTGATGTAGCTCTTTTGGGTCACCTACACAACTGTAACTTATCAACCAGACTTGTGTGGAATCATTACTTTGGTCAATCTGGGTGTAGTAGAGATTTGCTTACATTTCCCCATGAAAAATAAGTAAAGTCTTTTAACTTATATGAAATACAAAAACACATTATCTACTGATATTTTGATTAAGAAAAATGACCGGAAGGCTGAGGATTTTCTTGGTAAAGTGTTTACCCAGAACACACAAAGCCCTCAGTTTAGTCTCCATAATCACATAAAACAGGGAATAGTGCTCCAGGTCAGTGATCTTAGAGCATTGGGAGGTAGAGGTGGGAGATCAGAAGCTCATGGACATTAATGACCACAGTTTTAAACCAGCAGAGGTATAAAAGATACTGACTTAAACAGAAAAGGGGAGGGGGCAGAAAGCATCAAGAGGGGAAATAGATTAGCATACTGTAGTAAAAAGATGCTTTCTTCTTAACCATTTATATTCAATATTGACTCTGAAGACATTTGTTTCATATCCATAACCTGTTATTTAGTTGTTTTGATGACAATACATTTCAATATAAAAATGTATTCCATCCAAGCTAGGTATGATGGCATGTTTTTAATCCCAGCACTCAGGAAGCAGAAGCAGGCAGATCAATGAGTTCGAGGCCAGCATGGTCTCTATAAATGGAGTTTCTGGATCGCAATGGCTATGTAGGGGCCCTATCTCAAACAAAAGAACACTGCAAACATGACATCTACTGCATGCTTGTTCTCACATCTTGCATCTCTTTGTCCTCTACTTTCAATGCTGAAGTGACTTTACAAGAAAAAAAGTACCACTAGGCTTAATATGGGAGAACTGTGTATTTTAAGAAAGCAGTTTTCTAGATAAGAAATCTACAATCAGTTTCCTTTTGTGAGGGAGGTGAAGAGAAATGCTGGGTATTGAACCTGGGCATGGGCATTGGGCATGTTAGACACATGCTCTACTACTGAGCTACACCTACAGCCATATTTTATTTTTTTTGTGGCTTTCTTACAAAGAAATGCTTTGTATCTAATACATGTAGATAGAAATACATATTTTACACAAGCCCAATGAAGTAATATAATATACAGCCATGAAGAAAACATGCAGATAGAATACACATTTTACACAAGCTCAAACAAGTGTACATTACATAATATACAGCCATGAAGAAAACATGTAGATAGAAGTAAATACACATTTTACACAAGCTCAGTCAAGTACATATTATATAATATACAGCCATGAAGCAAATGAAGTAAACTGCATAAGCAGCATGATTCTCAGGATATGTTCAAAATGCACTATTTGTTAGCTACTGATATTAGTAAAGAAATGTGCCAAAACTCCCTTTGCCATTCCACTTAAACTGGTTTCCCATAATTTCAATAAACATCTCCTGTGACATTATGTTATCATCAGCTTGTACAATTCCAAGTTTGCTCAATCGTTTCTTCATCCGGCCTTTTTGCATGGAAATAGCAAGTAGTTCATTTATAATTTCACAGTTTCCCTTAGCTTGTTCAGAAAAGTTAGCTGTGGCAGAAAGCTCCATTTTGCTAGTCACACACTGAAGCATTTCTTCCAGATCTAATCCTTCAGTGGCACCCACCTCTCTATTTCTCTCTGTTGTATTGTCTGAGGAAACAAATTATAATGAAGTTAAATATATAGTCTAAAGCAACAAGGGGATATTTCTAACACAAGCTGTTAGACTCAAGTATTTTCTGCCAAGAGTTTATAACAGGATTTTACTAATTCTTTACTATAAGAATCTCAATGAATTTTCTTGCAAAGTTTCATGACACTAATAGGGTCACCAATTTTAATCTTCATTTACCTTCTTCATCCTAGAATCTTAGTCACTAAATAGAGACATTTTCATGGACATTTATTATCAGCTAAGCTCTGCACTGGGAGCTATGATGCAAAGAATAATATAATAGTGCTACTTTTCTTAAATGAACTCTCATTCTACCATCTAATTAACTGACCTCATGATTCCCATCCTCAAGAGGGTACTCTCATGATTATTAAATGACAAAAAAGATTTTGCATTATCACCAAGCAATACAATTAAGGCTTTTAAAGTATTTTTGTTTTTGCTTTTTTTACTTGCATTTTTTTTGTGTGTTTTCCCCCTTGCTAGTTGCTGAAGAGAAACTCAGAAACAGGATTCTTCCACCAGAGCTTTCAAGGTAAGATTCTATTCAACATACATCTCAATTTTACCCTGAGTGGGAAGGATCCTGAACAATGAATGACAAGGCCTAGTCTTTAAACTGTCTCAAAATTTCCATTGCCACGCCAATACTTTATATTTCTTTATGTCTGATATTTAAAAGTGAGTTATATCAATGGCTTGAAATTCACAGATTTCCATTGCATTCACCATTACTGCCAGGAACAATGGTGACCGGGAGTTACTTTTACCCATGAAAAGTAAATGTAAACAAACTCCAATACACTCCAGGCAAAAGCAACCTTCAACCTGGAAAATTCTTTTCTGGCTTTTATCCTTCACAAATTCCTACAGAAGCTACCTTGTTTTACACGCTTACAAGAAGACAAAGATAAGGGACTTCCACTGAATTACACCAAAGCTCTGAATAAACAGATCAACAAGTCAAATTTGAAAGTTTCTTTCACGCTTAGATTCTATAATGGCTTCACCAAGCTCCTACATCTCTACGAACAAACATAGTCAATGGTTTTTTGTTTGTTTGTTTTCAAAAGTGATCTCTGACTCTCTGTAGCTAAGTATGACCTTGGGCTTTGATCTTCTCTCCCAAGTGTTGGGACCGAACCTATAAGCACATTTACATATTTTAATCAAATTACTAAACATAGCATACCATCAGTTTCATCTTGGGCATTTTCCTGTAGATCACAGAAAATCGTAGGCTTCACCAAAACAACACCATAGCCTTCATTGTTATGTATAATGTTATTTATCATTGAAATTTTGGGAATATCATAATGCTCATCAAGGAAGTCCTGTGACATTGAAAACAAATAGGTTAAGGAATTGTCATATTAAACAGGTTTCATAAATTCTCTACCTTTCCCCCACACTATTTCTAAAAATGAAAGTACAAAAGCTATCTTATTAGTAAGTTGTAGCAGTGAGTTCAAAGTAAGTGTTGCTGTCATTTCTGCAGATCTAAAGATAACATAAGATTATTGGAAGACCCTTTTCTTTTTTCCCAGTTTTTCATAGAGTTTCTCTATGTAGTCTTGGCTATCTTGGAACTCACTCTAGAACAGGCTGGCCGCAAACTTAGAGATTTGTCTGTCTCTGCCTCCCGGGTGCTGGGCTTAAGGTGTGCACCACCACCACTCAGGTATCAGAAGACTTTTAATTACTATTAGTTTTCTTAAAATTTATGTGCTGTTTATACTTTACAAAACAAAATAACAGAACACAACATGAGAATTAAATACACATAACATTTTAGGTAAAATCATTCTGACTTAGAAAAAATGCTTCAGTCAATACCCACCTTAATGAGGATCCCTTCCTTGCAGTGATGTATCCCATTGTCAGTCAGGGTACACTTACTCCCAGGATATATTTCTATAGCAGCACCCTATAAAATATGAGGCACCCACTTTAAAAAGTCAAGAGGAGCACTGGCTGCTCATCCAAAGGACCCAGAGTTTAATTCCTAGCACCCATATGATGGCTCACAACCATCTTTAAGTCCAGTTCCAGAGATCTGACACCCTCTTCGGGCCTCCCTCCGTTAGCACCAGGAATACATGTGGTACACAGACATACAAGCAGGCAGAAGTCACATACATACAAATACAATAAATATTTTAAAAGACACAACCATAAAGGTTTATTACTATTACGTCTCTCAGCCTTTCAAATGTCATAAATGCAAAATAAAAAAGCTTTAAAGATAACTTTTATTAGGTCTTTTACATTTATTTATTTTGTGGATGTATGTAAGTTTACACACACGTGTGTATACACATGCTATGGTGTACCTGTGGAAATCAGAAGATGACTTATAGGAGTTGGTTCTCCCTTCTTCCATTTTGGTTCTTAGGGACCAAACTCAGTTTTTCAAGTTTCTTGCTGGCCTTTATTAGGCAATTCTATTACATACTGCTATCAAGCAATATTGGGGCACCAAGCAATATTCTAATGATAAGCAATTATTGATAACTAATCACTTTCAAAAATTACATTTATGGAACTGAAAAAAATGGTTTGTTTACTAAAGTGCCTGCAACACAAGCATGAAATGTTTGGATCCCAGACACATAAAAAACCAGGCACAACAGTGTGAGCCTGCAATTCCAGTGCTAGGAGGACAGACAGGAGAATCACTGGATTTCACTATCCATTCAGACCAACTGAGCTCCAGATTCAGTGAGAGATTCTACCTCAAAAATAATATAAAAGTGATTGAGGAAGACTAGCAATATCAACTTCTGTCAAATATATGTAGGCCTGTGCACATGTGAGTACAGATGCCCAGAGTCCACAAAAAGGGTGTCAGATCCTCTGGAGTAGAAGTCACAAATGGGTGTTAGTCTGCTGACACGGGTGTTGGAAACTGAACCTGGGTCCTCTTAGTCACCAAGCCACCAGGATATAATCTTAAGGGTCTATCGTTCTTAAGGTTATCATAGGGGAAGTTAGATAATCATTTTCCCTCCCAGTGCCTTGTTTATAAAATGCTATAGAGGCCTTATGTTTAATAACTACCCAAATTTTAAATGACTAGATTATTAATGTCTGAATTTCCTTGAAGAAATAGATTTACATCTTGGTATCTTATTTGTTTGATTTATTTTGAACTTAAACACCATAACTACTTCTTCCCAAAGACAAAGCAATACCTTGGCACCATATACATCTGAGTTCTTCATGAAAAGTTCTGCTGATGTGCGTACTGTGACTCCTGTAGTTTCACATTGTAGTACGCAGTTTTCCAGTGTGGTCTTGCCATGATGAATGACTGTAACAAAAATATCAATTCAACTACTTTAAGTGATATACCAATATCACAAACAGTTTACAGCTAACATTAGATGTTGTGATTTATAAAGATATCTCTTGACTTCCCAAACACTTTTAATGCACTTTGCAGTCAAGTTAATGTGTTGATATCATTTAAGTCTATGTACTTAACCTATCCTGTTGTGTAGTCAGCCTATTTAAAATTAATCTGCTGTCTTGGTCACTGTTCCAGTGCTTTATCATGAGCAAGGTAACTCTTATAAGAGAAATAAGAGAAAACATTTAATCAGGGGTTTGCTTAACAATTTTGGAGGGTTAGTATATTATTACAATGGGAAGCATGGTGGCAGATAGGGAGGCATGGTGCTAGAGAAGTAGATGAGATTTTTACATTCTGATCGGCAGGCAGAAAGCAGGCCTGATGTGGGCTTTTGAAACTTTAAGGTCCACTGCCAATAAAACACTTTCAAGACCATACCTTCTAGCCCTTCCAACAGTCTACCAACTGGGAAGCATGTGTTCAAATAGCCAATGGGGACCATTCTCATTCAAACTATCATACTGACCTTTAAGAGAACAGTGTAACAAACTTTACTTGCCCTGAACTTCCCATGTAATCAGCTTTTACAATTTAAGCTAATGCATAGCTTTAACTTATGTACTATTTCAGGTCTCTGACCATATAACGTATGTGTATATGTATATGACATGGTAATACTGGCTGAAAGCAGCCAACAGGTTGACATCAACCTTAAAGCAAAATCCACCATAATTTTTCAAGCAAAATGTGGATAAAAACATGTTAAACTATAGGCAGTTATAAAAAATAAAGTTTAAATTCTAAGAACACTATGGTCTCTTAGGAGTTCTAAATGTAAACAATTAGTCCACACCCTTTCCTCAAGCTGACAGGCTTCCTCCTGAGAATAAACTCAAAATCACCATGTTATTGCTACTGATTTAGATTACTTTTTCCTTTTTTTTTTAGTTTTGCTTTTCAGTGCCTACTCTCAATAATCAAGCACACGTGCCATGAGATTAAGAAAAAAAAACAGTAAGTAAAAGAGGTAAACAGGTATAAAGATGGAATAACTTTTATTCAATAAGGATTTCTATATAAAGGATAAACAACTGGATGCTCCCAGAAGGGAAAACTAGAAAGTTTATCAGGGTTATGATGAAGGTTAAGATGGCTGATGTTTCCAAAATAGAATGCAAAAGCAGGAAGATTGTACAAACTGTGAGGATTTAGACCATAATCATACAACAAGTTATTTTTAGGAGTAACATTTAAATTTTGTTACACATGTTACAAACTCATAAAATATGAAGCAGTACCTGTTTTGAGTTATTTTCTAAAAACTAAAGGCAATATTTTTAATAATAAATGACTGGCTCAGTAGCTAAAGCACTTGCTAAGTATGAGGACCTAAGTTTATTTGCCCAGAACTCAGGTAAAGCCAGGTGCAGTAATACACACAGGTAATCTCAGTGATCCTATAGTGGGATGAGAGGTAGACACAAGAGAATCCCCCAAAGATCCCAGGCCAGCTACCCTAGTATAAACATCAGTTAACAATAAAGAGATCCTGCTCTAACAAGGTGGAAGGTGATGACTTGGTGTGGGAGGTCCTTCTGCATATGTGTCGCTTTTACTGGTTAATGAACAAAGCTGTTTCAGCCAGTGGATTATTAGAATAGAGAAGGATGAAAATTCCAAGCAGATAGAGGAGGAAAGAAGGCGGAGTTAGTGAGAAGCCATGTAGCTGCCAAAGGAGACAGACACCCAGGAACTTTACTGGTAAATGATGAGCCTTGTGGTGAAATATAAAAGAGAAATGGGTTAATTTAAGATGTAAGAGCTAGCTAGAAATATACACAAGCTAATGGGCCAAGCAGTGTTTTAATTCATACAGTTTATGTGTGGTTATGTGTCTGGGTGGCTGGAAAATGAATGAGCAGCCTCCATCTACAATGAGTGACACATAAGGTTGGTTTCTGACTGCCCTGCCCCAGTCACAAAATGGTAAGTACCCACATTCACACACACACGAACAACTTGATCTAAGAAATGCAAAGCGTATATTCATTATAAAAATGTATATAATATTCTTTTATTATTATTGATACATATATATTAATGAACAGCTTTGTTGGGTACCTTTGAAAAAGAAAAGGACCTTGAAAACAGGTGAATGCATACCCCATAAAACAAATACTAGAGCAATGTCTTGGTCTTTTTGGTGTGTCTATAACAAAATTCCTCACATACAAGTCTAGTATCTGTAAACTCAGAACACAATGGTATCTGGTAAGAGCTCCCCAGATATGTTATAATGTAGAGAGGCACAAAGGAAAAGGAACTGCATGTAGAAGGGGAACATGTACCAGCAATGAAGAGTATAGAGGTAGCATGTTCATTCTTATAAGAACATACTCCAGGGAAACTAATCTGATCCTATAAGGATAGAATCTAAAAATCTAATTATCTACTACTAGGAAACATGTAAAGGGTTTTATCACTTTAGCACTGTTACCCTAGTATTAGATGTAGTGAGACAATGTTTATAAACTCAGGGTTCAGGAGGCTGAGGCAGGATCGCCATTTGCCATGATGGCTAGGTTCAGAGTGATAGCCTGTCTCAAAAACCAAACCAAAACCAAACCACTACAACAAAACACTAATAGAAAAGAAATGAATAAGTTTTCAAGAATAAACTGAGTTATTTTTCACCATGAGGATCCCTAAATCGTCATGACTATGAACATGAAGTATTAACCAGCCAATATGCAAATGGTATTAAATTTTATCTTCCATGAAAACTTTTCTCTCAAAGCTCAGAACAAATAATACACCAAACATGCAGATACTTACTTAAGATTCCTTCTACAGAATCATGCTGAATAAATTTTATGCTTGAAATTTTAACATTCATACCCGTGCAATCCACAAAAGTATCTCCTTTGCCCTTCTTTTCTATGACAATGTCATCTGGTAGACCATATCCTAAGGAAGAGAGTAAAACACTTAAGAAAAGTTAAGAGAACTGTCTACATACAAAAAAATTAAGATGATATAAATGTCTAACAGCCAAATGGACAATGAAAATAAAGTACATATGCACAATGGAATTCCATATGGCCACAAAAATATGAAATTTGAAGGAAAATGAGTGGAACTAGAAAGTATTACACTGACTAACCTAGGCCCAGAAATGGAAACCCTTATTTTCTTTCTTATATACAAAGTTTCTAAATTTAGATTTTATTTTTAAAAATTAAAACTCCATATAGACACTAGCAAGATGCCATGGACAGAGGAAGCACTAAGGGAGGAGGTACTAAAAGCAGGGACATGAAAGTGGGGGGTTAGGTTTGGGTAGGGATATGGGGATACTGGGAAGATAGGAAAAATGGAAACAAAACTAAGGAAGCAATAAAAGCTAATATAGAAACAGTACTTCATAAAGCTAAAAAAATACCCTGAAGAATTTAAATTAAAAGCAAGTTTGAAAAAGAATTTAAATTAAAAGTTTGAAAGGGAAGTACCCTCGTGTATGTATAATGCTGCTCACAGAAGTTATAAGCTTTTAAACAAGAGCCTAGTACCGGAAGTGGTGTACTGCCCTATGACCTGTTGACCAGAAACGTCTCAGAAGTCCCCAGAAGAACACAGGCCATTGTCACTACTTAGTCTTGAGTGTTATACACTTTTGTTACAGGACACAGAAAAGGATACGGACTGTGCAGAGAACGTCCTCTCCGCTGGCTCACAGCATCAGGGGGCGTTATCCAGACTGTTAAGGGAAAAATCTTATCAACAGTCTCCCATCTGTAGAATATGCTCACTAATACAATGGCAGCATGACTATCTTGGTAATAGCTAACTGCTTTGTGAACGGATGCAGGGTCTGCTCCTCCAGATAGATTACAATAGCTGGTACTATAAACCTACCCAAATTCCTATGGCTGAGAAGCTCATGGGCCCAAAGGAAGAGCGTACTACCCCGTCTCCATACATGAACATGCTGTCAAACTGCTTTCTAAACGTGATGTTATCCTTTGTAAAGAGGAAGACACATATCTGGTCAGAGTGTTAAGAATACATGACTGCTAAGTGACATTTATATCAACCTCTGCTGCAACAACTGCCATGCAAGGATCAGCAAACAGGGCACTAAATAATTTAAGAATCAGAAGATTGGAAAGAGTATGATGAACTGCTGCCATTCACATAGGGCATGGCTACTGTAACCATGAACAAACAGCATTTTTGTATATTTATAGAAGACTGAACTGTTCAGTTTTCTATCTTGGATAGATAAAACCTCATTCCTTCCTGAGGAGCTAATGACTGGCAATGATTGCTGGAGAGGAAGGGCTTATCATTTTCTGTAATGTTGTAGCCATTAGGGTACTTCATAGGAAGCAGAAATAGCTCAGATGGAAGAGATGATAAAAGGCAAGAGAGGTTGAATAAAATCATAACGGAATATATGTATATGAACTGTCAAACTGTCAAAGGAAAATAAATGAGTACTTTTTTTTTATAAAAAAGTTTTTAAAAGAGTCCTAATAAAGCCAAGGAACTAATGAGCTTTAAAAAAAATCACCATTTACCGAAAACAACATGGTACTGGTGAGTAAGATCCAGATACAAACTCATGGAGCTACGGTCACTTGATTTTTGGCAAAGGTGCTGAAACTATTCATTGTAAAAAAGACAGTTTCTTTAACAAGTGTGCCTGGGAAAAGTACACACATGTAGAAGAATGAAAGTAGATGTTTATTGCTCACCCTGGACAGAAAAAAAAATTATAAATGGATTAAAGGTCTAAACATAACACCTAAAACTCTGAAAGTGTTAGAGGAATAAATAGGGGAAACTCCAAGAACTATGCATAGGTAAGGATTCCATGTATTCAAGGAAATAAGATCAACAAACAATAACTTTGCCCTCATGAAATTAAAAAGCTTCCATACAGCAAAGGGTCCCGTTAATTGAGGGAAAATGTACCCTTCAAAATGGGAGAAAATATTTTTCAGCTATACATTAAAAAGATAATATATATATACTCAAAAGATATTTTTATATAATATATATACATACATACACTCAAAATACTAAAACGAAACAAGCAACTCAATGAAAAAGCAGACCATGAAACTAAAGAGAATGTTTAAAGAGTTGCAAATGTCCAATAAATATCTTTAAAAGTATTTAATATTCTTAGCCATTAGGGAAATGAAAATTAAAAACAACCCTGAGATTTCATCTCACCATAGTTAGAAAGACCATTATTAAGAAAATGAATGACAACAAATGCGGGTGAAGATGTAGAAAGAGAAATTCTTATTCACCATTAATGGGAATGTAATATGGACTATGGAAATCAGTATGAAAGTTTCTCAAGATGCTAAAAACACCTAACATATGATCCTGCTACATATATCCACCCCAGACATACACTCAAAGAACTCTTCAAACCTTCTAAAGAGATACTTGTTCATCCATATTTATTGTTGTTCCATTTATAATGAAAAAAAAATAGAGACTAGATATCTATCAACTGATAATGGATAATGAAATTGTGATACATATATACAATACACATATTGTGGAACATATATATAATTCAGTCCTAAAAAGATATGAAATTATAAAGTTCACAGGTAAATGGAAGCAGAAAATATTAAGTGAGGTAATCCAGATTCAGAAAGACAAACACCTCATTTTCTCTCTTATATGTTTATCTTAGCTTTTAATTTTTATATATTTGTATTTAGATGGAAGGGATGTATGTATATGTCACAAAAGGAGGGGTGCGAGAAATAATAGAACACATGTGATATGAAAGTAGAAGGGGGAGTACTAGGGATCCAAGGGTTAAAACACGGACAGGGAAGCAGGAGATAGTGACAGGCAGAGATTGTGGCAAGAATAAGTGAAAACCAAACATGTATGAACGTCATAAGGAAACCCACTACTTTGTAAGATATTAAATAAATTTACACACACACTTTTTTGTTCTAGAAATATATTTCCATTCTATAACTATCAATCTTCTGGAACCTAGACTTTATAAACACCCATGATTCAAACTGTTTAAACATTGGGTTAATTTCTTACACGATTTAAATATCCTTAATGTGTCAAAGCACCTCACTTGAAATCAGATGGGTTGAATCATGGATTTAATCAAGATCATCAATTTACAGTTACTTACTATGAGTGAAAGTTTGGTTATGATCTTCCATACTCACCTTCCAACTCAATGGAGTCAGCTATGGAGCAAGTGCTATGAACCACATAATGACCAGGACAAATAATGACGGTGTCACCCTCGTGGCAGGCATTTATAGCAGACAACAGATCACTATGAAACTAGAAAACAACACATTATAAATATACATTCCCCAAAGTCACTTGGGTCACTTCAAGCACCTTCATGTCTCATTTGAAAATGAATCCGAACTTTGTTTTTATTTATCTTTGCAATAGTGCATTTAGCTCAGTGTGCATCTCTGCATCACCATCACTGAAAAAGAACAGTGCTTTACTATTTGGATCTC
The DNA here is from genome assembly GCA_001685095.1 of Ellobius talpinus. Taxonomy (NCBI): domain Eukaryota; kingdom Metazoa; phylum Chordata; class Mammalia; order Rodentia; family Cricetidae; genus Ellobius; species Ellobius talpinus. Next base: position 18,581 of record LOJH01003203.1, on the reverse strand, counting down.
ACAGAAAACCAACTCCAGAAACTTCCTGCAAACATTGTAGAACTGATGAACACTTGGAATTAATCAAATGCAGTTACTTAGAGCAATCATTTCCTTTACCTGAATTTCTGTTTCTTCTCTGCAAGACTCCTCACAAAACCTGTCCCTGAATAGAGACCGCAGCAGACCTGTCTTCATGGTGGAGGAAACCACATGGGTGACCTTCTGGCCATTTTGACGAGCACCCTTGGCTTGGATATTAGAATTCTTCTGATAACCAAAAACATATCTTAAAAAACAAACAAAACAAAAAAAAACAAGAGCCATCAGTTCTCACTAAGATAGCTAGTAAGATGATATGCTAAATAATTAAAAACAATAAGACACATACCTCAACAAAGGATTCTCAATGAGTTTTAGCTTCTGTTTCAACTGTTCAATCTCTGAATACAAATTTAACCCTTCCACCATGGAGATATTTTCCTGCTCAGAATCAGAATTGCAATTTGACAAACTGCTTCTCAGATTTAAAAATTTCCTGTAACTCTCTTCACATTGAGACAACAGATTATGGTAGTCAACAATCAGTCCTGAGGGAACTCGATCTTCAAGTATATCATAATACCTGAAAGATTAAAAGCAAATTGAAATCCATTCCCTTTTCTAATACATTTTCCTATCGTTAGGATTTGATTTACTCCTCGAAAACTCAGCTTATTTTTTTAGATTCAGCTTATTTTACCATTATTTTTAGCACTCTTTGTCTGCAAGTCACCATTCTTAGGTCACTTCTTACTTTTTTATTCTTCCTCCTACCCATCAGTCTTCTGCAACTTACAAGCCTTGTTCTTGATATGCTGGCTTGAGAGAGAACAACCTTTCCTTAGTAAGTCTCTTATTTCCTTTCCCTGGCCTTAAATTAGCCTTAACCCCACCCCACCTGCTATCTGCAAATCCATAGACAGATGCTCATGATCTTCAACATTTGTAAACCTCCTTTCTTGGACTAGCTATAGACCTGGAGTTTAGGAGTTATCTTTCCCTGATCTAATTAAACAGATCACCTACCTGTTACACCTGGCTTTGCTCTAGGGACATATGTCCTACACTGGTCCAATCTAAATAAGGCCCGATTTGCACATGAGTCACACAACCAAAGAAAGAAGTCCACATGCCCAGGTTAAATTGTAAAAACAAAAACAATATGAAAGGCCGAAACAGCATGCCTCCCATCAAACCACTAGTCCTATAGAAGCGATCTCTAATGAGAACGCCATAGATGAACCTCAGGTCAGACTTTAAAAAGAACCATCATAAATTTTATCAAGAAATTGAAATATACAAACACTTCATTGATCTCTGAGAGGATAATAATAAATCCTTGAGTGATGTACAAGAAAGTTCAAATGCATAGCTGAGTGAAGATAATTTGCGATTTGAAAAGAATTTGATAAAGAGATAGAAATACTTAAAAGAAGTCAAAATGGAGATGGAATGGAAAAACCTCAGTATTCCAATTAAAGAACGGAGAGGAAAGTCTTACAAGTAAAACGAATCAAGTAGAAGGTAGAATAGCAAGTCTCTAGATACAGCAGCGGGTCTAGAAAAAAAACAAGCTAAGAAGTTATGATTTTATTCAAAAGCTAGAACCCCCCCAGCAATATGGGATACCATTAAATATTGAAATTACAGGCACTGAAGAGGGAAAAGAATTTGAAGGCAATATCATGGACTAGATCTTTTAAAACATCACAGAAGAAAACTTCCTCAAGCTAAGGAAAGACATACACTACTCAACACTGGAAAATTAAACACTCCACATCATATATAGTAAAAACACTATACAGGACAAAGAAAAAAATATTAAAAGCTAGAAGAAGACAAAAGTTACATATAAAGGAAAGCCGACCAGAATAACACCTGATTTCTCAATGGAATCTCTGAAAGCCAGACGAGCCTAGAGTAAAACACTCTAAGTTATAAAAGACTACAACTGCAAACTCAGACTACTGTATCCAGAAATAAAATACTTGACATAATTAAATGACTAAAAAAGCAAAAACAAGCCATGATTTAAAATGGCCTAAAAAGAATTTGTATAAAACAAAAACAAACATTAACAAATACAGAAAAATTAAAATAATCCTCTGTAGCCTATCTGAATATTTAAATATAAAATTAACACAAATAAAACTCTAGTAAGTATATAAGCTTATAGAAGTCAAACAACTCATTACTGAATGGCAAATGGGTCAAATAAGTTAAAATATTCCTGAAACTAAATAAGAAGAGAAACAACAAAACCTGAGATAAATTATGAACAGTTCTACAAGTTTATAGCCCCAAGGACCTATATTAAAAAAACCAGGAAGAGCACAAATAATGATCTAACAATGCAGTTCAAGAATTTTAAAAATAGAAACAACAAAAATTAAAGTAACAATTAATGAAATAGAAAAAAAACACCACAAAGAATAAATGAATCAAGAATTGGTCCTTTGAGAAGATAAGATCGGCAGATTTCTTGCTCAACTAACCAAAGTGTGAGAAGAAAAAGGCATTTAGGGGCTGGAGAGATGGCTCAGAGAAATTGTTCTTTCAGAGTTCCTGGGTTCAATTTCCAGCAACCACATGGCATCTCACAACTACCTATAATGAGATCTGCTGTCCTCTTATGGAGTGCAGGCATACATGCAGAAAGAACACTGTATGCATAATAATCTTTAAAAAATGCAGGCAGTAAAATGACATAGTCAAGCTAACAGGTAAAAAATTAATGAAAAAAGAAGAGGATAGGAACTTAAGTACAATATTACTCTCATATAATTTTTAAATAACCATTTTATTTCTCAGTAAGTGCATTAACTAGTTATGCTTCAGAGCAGAGTTTTTTTTAACATTATATTCACCTGGGGAGCATCTAAAGATGTAAATGTCCAGACTCCCAATCAGACCAATTAAATAGGTCTCTTAAACAAAGATGTATTTTTTAAAGTTCTCTACAGAAACTAATACATAGTGAATGTTGAGAACTAATGCCTTTCTTTCTTTTCTTTTCCTTTTTGTTTTTTGGGAAGAGTTTTGCTGTTTTAATTAGTAATGCTCTGAATAAGATAGAAGAAAACCATACCCTAAACAGACATATCAAACTATAGTGAATACTCAATATTTTAAAGAAAATAAATTTTCAGGCTTTTCAAATATTAGGAGACACTAGAAAGTGTGGATTTGGTGTTCTTTAGTTAACTTATATACATCTAAAGATAATCTGCAAATCCACTTTCCAAACAACAAACCAGGGACCATCAATGACTGATGCGTCAGATCCAACTATGAAAACCAAGTTCAAGTTTTAAAGAAAGTCTCTTAGCATTTCTGCAACCATGTTAATTAGCACATTTCTTATTATATGGATACTTTGAAGTCTGGAAATAATACACCAACAGTTGTATATCAGCTCCCTACATTTTTGCATAGTGTATTTTGAATTAGAAAGGTAAAACACACATAATATAAAATCAAAACAATATGGTTTGATTACTTTTAAAAGTTGCCTATTGGACAGCTCTTCTATCAGCACAGGGAACTTTTCCCATGCATCTGCCAACATTTCTATTATACCATTTTCTCCATCAAGTGTCATAGTTTCTTCTCCATAACAACAACAACAACAATAACAAATTATCCCTTAGGTTCTCAATACCATATTAAATAATCATTGTTAGCACATGCAAGAGTGTCAAATCAGAACTTTTTTTTCTTCAGGTAAAGATCAAATATGCCAGATACATATGATATTTACCTATAATTAAATTTCACATCTATTAAAATTAACCATTGCTGCTTAAGAACAACCAGAACAAACTTAGAAAATTCGTTTGAAAAGAATTCAGTCTCTTAACAATATCTAGGATTCATAATGTACTAGCTCAGTTCAATCTTATTCAGTGAACTGAACACACAGTATTAAGGGTCCCAAATGGCTAGGTGTCGAGATACAGGGGGAGAAATTAGAAATACAGGAGACAGATTGTTGGAACCAGGAGGTCTTTCATAAGCTGATAACTTATTTCAAGCAAGTTTATTAAAAAGTAGAGCATCTTATACACTGTTTGCAAGTGGCCAAATGGCCAAGGACAGCAGAGAACTAAATTAGAAAATGTTGACAAAGAAAACAGAGAATTCCTCAGATACAGCAACCTTTACAGATACCGATAACCATAGCCCTTCAGAGGGGAAAGCCAGGTTTCCAGGAGCCAAAATCGAACTCCTTCTAGGCCCTGGCATCAGTCCTATATTGGAATCTTTCCAAGTTTACCCCTGGGTAAGGACACAGAACTAGAGTTCCCTGTTCCCTTTTTCTTTTCACTGGGGCCTCTGAGGAAGTCTTGGAGCAGCCTACATCCCAACAATTCAGATTTACAAGCTTTTAATATGGAATTCTTAAAACTTATTTTTAAGTTAAATTTCATAAACAGCCAGGCATGGTGGCATAAGCTATTATCACAATAGTAGTGGGACTGAGGTAGGACAATCACAAGTTCAAAGCCAAGTTGGGTTATAGAGTTTCTATCTTAAAACGAACGAACAAACAAAACCAAAAAAAGTCAGACTACAAGTATTCATGTAAGCTGGGCAGTGGTGGCGCACGCCTTTAATCCCAGCACTTGGGAGGCAGAGG
>LOJH01003203.1:1294-13846 GCA_001685095.1 Ellobius talpinus | reverse complement strand
GGCTCCAAAGCTACAGAGAAACCCTGTCTCGAAAAACCAAAAACCAAACCAAACAAAAAAGTGTGCACGTATACACACACAGACACACAGACACACACACACACAATGCAGGTGTCTGTTTTCCCACAATGCTTTTTTAATAACTTGTCATGATTACACTATTGGTGCAACAGAAGCTCCTGTGTGTGTATGTGTCTATCAAATCAGTAATAAATACTTACAATCTCAATCGAGGTTCAACACATCTGATAAAATAATCATACTCATCCTCCTCTTCTTCATCCCAACTCCTCCAAATGTTTTTGTAGAAAAACCTGAAAAGAAGCTTAATATCAATCAAATTCAACTGCTGGTTCAAAAGGTAGGTGCTGTGGTTTGAATATGAGGTGTCTACCATAGGCTCAAGTGGGTTAACACTTGGTTCTTAGCAGGTGGCAATGTTTGGGAAGGTTCGGACATGTTTAGGAGATGGAGTCTTGTTGAAAGAAATATGGGGCACAAGGCTTTAAGGTTTTAGCAAGGCTATACTTTCAGTTATTTCTCTGCTTCCATCATGCCTATACAAGGTTTGGGGATGGCATCATACTGCTGCTACCCTCCTTACTATGATGGGCTATGTCTATGAGCAGCAAGCTAAAAGAAACCCTTTTCCAACTAAGTTGCTTTTGTTGGGGTACTGTGTCATAACAAAAAGGTATAAAACCTTAGTTTTATATGTCTTAAAGATTTTTATGTCTTAACAGCTGGAATTATGAAAAGGTGAGAGATGAACAGGAAATCAAAGCAATCCTACCTGCCAACAAATCAAGTAAACATTATTTTCTAAGATATGTCAATTTTGGGTATTTGCTACAGTTGACATTCATGAGTCACATAAAATAAAGACCCTCAAATAAGTTTCTCTACAGTTGTTAAGGTGATTTGTTTCTGTGTCTGTTTTTTTTTTAAGTGGGGCTAGGTTTTGTCTATTTAGCTTTTTGAGACACAACTGCGTACTATAGTCCAAGGTGGCTTTGAACCCCTAATCCTCCTGTCTCATGAGTGCTGATATTCTAGGTGTGTGTCATCAGATGCCCTGGCAAGACTTACATTGTAACACAACTATCTACTGACCATCAGTAACTTGAAAGATGGCAGTGTCATTTGTTTAGGTAGTAAAGAAAGAAATTGGGGTTTAAATAAAAGTTGTTTTAAATGTATTTCAGGTGAAATGCTGATTTGGCCTCTAAATGAGTGATGTCCCGTGGGTAAATCAATGTAATATTTCCTTCTTTCAGAGACAAGGGATAAGATATAACAACAGATATAAATCTAGGACTTACTGGTAAGATCTATTGCTTTTATTAAAGCAGTGAATGTGATGATATAGGGATATAATATAAAGCATTAGATCCCAACCACAACTACACATTAGAGTCCCCTGGTATACTTTCAAGACTTTTATTTCCTAGTTGGGATGTGGTGTATATCTTTAGTCTCAGTACTTGGGAGGCAGAAGCAAGTAGATCTCTGTGAATTTGAGGCCAACCTGGTCTACATACTAAGTTCCAAGTTAGCAAGGTTTTCATAGTGAGTCTATCTCAAAAACAAAACAAAACAACAACAAAAACTTAATCTAAATCAATAAATCAGAATCTCAGAGGGGAAAGAAATATCTATATTTTCTTTAAAACTCCTCAGATGTGCTAATATATTATAGAAAAATTTCAAACATATATGATAAAAGAAAACACAGACAATATGAACAACAAGTTCAAAAATGATCAATTCAGGTAATCCCCCCTTCTACCCAATTCACTTATCCCTCTTCTCTGCTATATCATGTTCACACTGGATTTCTAAATCTCAGACATGCTATTCATTCATTTTGAGCATGCATCTTTAAAGCACTTCTGCTCTTAAAGCATGTAAGCTTTAAATCCCTTACATGCAAACTCCCAATTTCACATATTCTTTCACATTCCCTTGTAGTATGTTGGTCAAATGCCTCCCACTTTCTCTACTTGGTAAAGATACTTAAATTTTTTATCTAGCTCAAATATTATCCATACTAACACAGTACTAGAATGGGCCTCACACAGGACTCACAATCAGCCTCCTTAGATGCTTAAGTCCCAGTTGCTCTTCCTCAGTTTCTGTCCTGTCTGTCCTATGAATGACACGCTCTAGTGCAAGCACTACGTTTGCTTCTCCTGACCTCTTAACTGACCTCTTATCCCATCTCCCTGTTCTTGTTTCACAGAAACAACGAATGCTCTTCAGTGTTCTCCCACTGGTCTCTTATAGAAATAACTGCCTGACAAACTCTGTACCTCCTGATCTACAAAAATATCCATTCGGTATCTCCTAGGACTATGTTCTGAACATCTTAATTTCACTGACATCCTGCACCTGTCCTGCTTTCCTAGCTACCCTTTCAGACTAAAGTTTATACATCTTTCTCTAAGAAACAACCATGAACCGTCATCTCAACACAGTAATTCTTTTAGTACTCACTGTCTTTTCCAGTCATGTATATAAAAGTCTAGGTGCTAATCACTTTTTTGGGGTCTTGCTTTGATAAGGTCAATCTGAGTGTTAGGGAGGACTCAATAAAATCAGTTTAAACCACTAAAGGAATTAAAAGTACAAAGTACCTTTTTAGACTACGAAACACAAAACAACATGACTGATATCACATTACCTAATCTTCCAGTTCCTAGCTAATTTTATCATTCTTAATATCTTTTCAAATATATGTTTCTTCGGAATTTTATTTGTGAAAGATAATTTGTTTAGACAACTAAGACTTACTACTAAAGAATAAGTATATATACCAATGCCTATTATATTGACACGAGAGTGGTATTTTAATTCCTCACCTTAAAGAGGCAAATACAAAAGAACCAATGCACTAGCAAGTTTGACTGCATAGATTATATAGAACTTGAAAACAAATGTTTCTATCACTAATACATTTTTTTCTTTTACTCAGCAATTCAGATTTTAGTGTTCAATTAAAGATATTCATGATATATATCCACTTTAAGCAGCTAAAAGCAAAATTTCTTTAGTAAATATATACATACCAAAATATACCATATCTATTTTCTCACCTTTCATTTTTTTTCTGTCCTATTACATTCAAAATTTACCAACCGCATGCTTTAGCATTCATGACTTAAAAGCCTATTGTGGAATATTCCTTTACACTGTGTAAAAATATGCTACTGTGATTGGTTTACTGAAAAGTTAAAGGGCCAACAGCTACGCAGGATTTTCCTGGCAGAGAGAAGACTAGAAATAAAAAAAGTGAGGATGCCAGCCAGACTCAGAAAAAACAGGACATGTAGGGTATAAAGTAACAAGCCATGAGCCGTGTGGCAGCCCATAAATGAATAGAAATGAGTAAATTTAAGTTATAAGAGCAGGTTACAAACAAGCTTGAGCTATTAGCCGAGCTTTCATAATTAATTGTTTATTTAGGAGCTGGCTGGCAGGACAGAAAAATACTTCCTACAAAAGGGAGTTTCTAAATCCATAAAATTAAGAATACTTTATATTTTGTCAACATTTGAAGAATTTGAATGATAACCAAGAATTCCATGCACATTTTTCAACTTTTCAATGAGTTAGAAGTGATAAGGTATATTAAAATTTGTTTTTAATTTTTAAAAGACTTTCCTAGGGCGTGGCTGTGTGGCTCAGGGGTGAAAACATTTCCTAGGAGTCATAAGGACTCAGGTTTAAGTATCATGACAGAAAAGGGGCAGAATTATTTCACTTAATTTACAGTTCTGACCACAGGGTCATTTCAACATCCCTTTCTACCTGACATGCTCAATCGCAAGTGCCATCTGATGAAATTCACGTGAGTCATCCGACACCACCCACAACTCCTGTAGAGGCAGCTGAAACTCCTTCAGGTCCAAAAGCTCCTTCACATTCGCCAAGGTAAAAGTGCTCAATTTAGATTCATAGACGCATGGCTCTGCGAGTCTCACTACTGCCTTCAAAGCTGAAAAGTCCACATTTGTAACCTGAAATTCAAAATAATGTTATTCATTTTAATACCCAGAGTCAAAATTGAAATACACATATAAAATACTATTTATAACCTAGTTTTTATGATTTTTGGTTTCTGAGACAAGGTTTTCTCTGTAGTTTTGGAGCCTGTCTTGGAACTCACTCTTGTAGACCAGGCTAGTCTCGAACTCACAGAGATTCACCTGCTTCTGCCTCCTGAGTGCTGGGATTAAAGGCGTGCACCACCACCACCCGGCTTAATCTAGTTTTTTTTATAGTATGAAATGGGTTAGAATGCCTTTTAAGAATAAAGAAAACAGAATTGGTTCTTAGCCTCAGCCTAAAATCAAGGTGAAAAATAAACAAGAAGACTTCTGGGTAAGATGGCAGAAAAGAAACTGCTTCTGTGAGACACAGTGAAAAAAAGTCTGAGAATGTTAAAAACCAGAATATCTCAAAGAGAAAGACGAACAGCACTATAGAAACAGTAATGATAGGAAAGCAGAAAAGTACTGAGAAAAAGGTGAATCGAGTTCTTTAGCAGCTGGAGGGGAAACAGAAGCCTCCTCCTCCAAAAGGTAAGGTGGGTACCAGTAGAAGAGAATGAGTTCTACCTCAGAACAAGCGATTCCTCTGGAATTCTACTCTATTACTCTGTATGACTTGGAGAACAGAGGCCAGGCACCATGTCACTTATTTGAAACTGAGCTAAAATCAGGGACCTCAGTATGAGGAACAATAAAGGAAGCTTGAATTTAACATGCCACAAGCCCAGATGGTAGACAACTCTGGGTGCTAGCTGCAGAGTGACGGATCAGATGCTGAAAAGTAGAAAAGTGCTAGAGTAAAGTGCAGAGAAAAGTAGCCCTAGTCTCAGCTGTCAAAAGCAGAACTTATCAACTGAGAATAACCCACTACCCTAGGTCTGAACTCAACAGGGCAATCAACCTCTGGAGTCAGACATCTGTCATTCACTGCTATAAACTGCAGCTCCATCCCTTCACCAGTGTGATTCACAATCTCTCTCTCTCTCTCTCTCCCTCTCCCTCTCCCTCTCATCTATGGTTTTTAAGACAGGGTTTCTCTGTGCAACTGCCCTGGCTGTCCTGGAATTCTCTCTGTAGACCAGGCTGGTTTGATCTCAGAGATACACCTACCTTTGCCTCCCGAGTGATGGGATTAAAGTGTGTAGCACCGTGGCCTGGCTGTGATTAATATTTAAAACTTTTAATGTACAGACAGGCTAAACCTATTCCAGAGTTCAGTGCAGGAGCTGTTTCTTACATTCTTAATGCATTGGAGAGATAACTACCAAGTATCCACCTCATGGGTATAAACTGGGAAACACCAGGAGGCTGACAGAATCTGGTGACACAAAGGCAAACTTCTAAATTAAAGACCGCTGTGGTGAACATCAGAACCTTGTCAAATACAGGCCCAAAACCAGCATAAGCCACAGGGAAGATAAAAGTCCACAAGACCAGTGACTTTCTACCTCTCCCACCCTGTGCATATTACAGTTTCCAGTTTTACTATTATTATTTGTCCCTTATATTTTGGTGTGCCTCAGCCTTTTGTCTTTAGTACAATATCAGCTGTATTTTTATTTCACTGTATTTTTAAAAATGGTTTATTACTCCCCTTTGGACATTCAGCTGTTTGTGAACCTTTTTCATTAGTGGGTAATCTATTCCCCCCTTTTTGGGGTCTTATACCCCCTTCCCTCCTTTTTCTTTGGCAATACAGTTTTAGTAGTATTACTGGTTTTGCTTTAAAAATAAATTTTTATTTTTATTCCTCTTCATGTATTTAGATAATTTTGAACATTCTCATCCCTGGAAGTAAACAAACAAACAAACATCAAATTTTCTTTTTTCCTCCTTTTCATGTTTTCTAATTTCTTGCTCTTTCTTCTCCTCTCTTAACACTTCTCACCTCCCTTCTTCTTTTCATTTACTTAACCTTGCTTCTCTTCTATTTTTTCCTTTTCCCAGTCTCTTTTACCTCATTAACTTACTATCTACACATTTATCCTAAATAATTTTTTACTTCAAAGCACATTCTACATGAGTTTTCCCATTTTCTCCTTATGGTCAGCAGTGATGTATTAGTGGGCTTTAATCAATTTTAAATGTATTTCTATATCTTCTACAGTTTAGTGTTGAGACATCATAATTGTCTTCTCCTGACTGAGTGGCATTGGAAACTAAAACCTAAAGAGGAAGCTTTCCATGTAATTATCTCCAAATAAAATAAGGATACTTACTAAACCAACAGATGTGAAAGTTCATCACAAAATACACAAATAATTGGAAAAAAGTAACAGGATACTTCCAATAACACAACTTTTCAACTGCTAAGTTCAGACACTGAAATATTTAAAATGTCAGATGAAGATGTCAAAAGTTCACTGGTATAGGTATATATTTTATACAACTGTGGTCAAGAATCTAGAGAGATTGGCAAGGCTCAGCAGATAAAGGTGCTTGCTGCCAAGCCTGACTACCTGATTTTGATGCCCTGAATCTACAAGGTGTAAGGAGAGAAGTGATTTTCACAAGCTATGCTCCGACTTCCACATGCAGGCACACACACACACACACACACCCCACACAATGAATGAATTTAAAAATATATGAATAAGGAAAGAGATCATGAAAAGATCTGAACGGTATAAAACAAAGAGGGTAAAGGAATACATGTGATAAGAAAGCAGAAGCTGGAACTAACTTGGGGGAAGGAGGGAACCATGTGGAAGGGGTGGGTGGGGAGGACAACAAATGAGAGCAAAGTATGCCATACATGTCTGAGGATGCCATGTATTATGAAAACTACCACATATAACTTTAAAAATGATCAATGATTCCAAGGAAGATTAAAAACAAACAGATTAATTCAACTCAGGACCTGGAGAACAGAAGCAGAAACACAGAAGAAAGCGTAGCAAAATGTCTTCTTAAGAGAATTCAACTTACCTCAACAAGTACCTCAAACACATTAGTGTGCCAGACCGCGCACCATCCAGATGGTTCGAGGACCTTTTCCAAGAAGCTGACTGTGAATTCCTTTACCTCAGAGGCCTTACAGTCAGCTGCAAATTAAGAATTAGAAATGTATAAATGAGAAGTTAATAAATTTACTTGAATCCATTTTCTCAGAACAACTGACAATCTGAGGACAATCTACTTATAAAATAAAGCTATAAAAAGACAAATACTCACCTAAAATGTAATCTTGATAGGCTCTGAATCGCTCATAAAACAAAAGTTCATTTGTTGGGATAATCTGTGGAAAAATAATTTTTCCTTCTGGCATAAGAGTTTTTATAGCAGCACCTGGCTTAACATGACAGCTCTGATCACTGCATGGATCTGCATCCTGGAGTAAACCTAAAACAACATAACAAACTCAACTATTTAGTTATTAGATAGTGTTCCTAATTGCAAATCTATTTAGATAATCCAAACAAAATAAAAGTAAGGATTTTTGAGGATGAATAATACTCTACAAAACCTTTCATGATCAGTAATATCACTAGTTATTGAAGCTTAAACATCTTGAAATGTAAATTATATTTCAAATAACCAGTTATAAAATTTCAGATATTTTTGTGACTATCTGTGATGATTTTGGAAGCCATACAAGTTCTTTTTCAAAGGTAATGGTTTTGATTTTCAAAGATATATTTTTTCTTTGTATGTGTGTAAGCCTGTCTGTGGGGGTGAGTGTATAAGGTCAGAGGTATTAGAACTCCCTGTACCTGGGGTTACAAGCAATTGTAAGTCACTCACTGTGGGTGCTGGGAATCAAACTTATGTTACCCATTGCAAAAACAGTACTCTAAGCTCAGCAGTTAAAAACATGTACTCTTGAAGAGGACCAGAGTTCTATTCCCAGCACCCATGTGGCAGCTCACAGGAAACCCAATGTCCTCTTCTGGTCTAGGCAAACTGTTGTATGTATGTGGTACAGATGAACCCGCACAAGCACAAATACATTCACAAGAAAATCTTATATTAATTTCTAAAAAAACTAGTAATAAAAAGGAACTATATCCCTATACTCCTTCAGAAAATGCAAACTACCTTAGACATGCGCTGGTGTAATTAGATTTCATAAGCTATGATTGGATACTAGCATATCTAATTCTATGTAATAAAGATTTTTTTGTAGGCAAAGTGATTACTAAATAAATAATGTCAATGGTAGCTCTTAAGGCTGGCAGAGTGCTTTCTTGAGGTCTCAGTGAAGGTATGTGAAACTTTTACTAGGTTTTCTTTCCTTGCCTTCCTTTATTTCCTATATCTGTTTTCTCCTTTCCATTTCCTTGTCTGTGAGGCCATCAGAATTATTGATTAAAGTATACCCAAAGGTCATTTCTTACTGTGATGGTTTGAATGAGAAAGGTCCCCATAGACTCATATATCTGAATGTTTGGTTTACAGTTGGAGGTCCATTTAGGAAGGATTAGGAGGTATGGCACTGTTGGATGAGGTGTGTCACTGGGGGCAGGTTTTGAGGTCTGTTCTCGTTCTCTCTCTCTCTATATATATATATGTATATTTAATAGATGTGGAGAGTAGGCAGCCATGTCTTGTTCCTGATTTTCCACTTTAGATGGTTCTCCATTCACAGCTTTTATGTTCTATAAAGAACATTATTCCATAGCTGAACAAGACAAATTTCTAAAGCACGTGATTATTGAGCTGAAGACTGTAAAGTCAACATTGTTGGTTGCAGATTTCCAAAGGAACATTTCATACTGAATAAAAGAAAACCAGACTCATCACAAATTTTTGTAATCTGTTAAGAATCAATGCCATAGCTCCATCTGATGAACAAGATAACTGCTTTGTGTTATGTGATGTTTTCACACATGAATTGTTAGAGAAGAGCTTTAGAAACAGATACTGAAAATATCTGCATATTTTAAGCAGTGAAGATCTGTCCAGAAACATTTTTATCTTTTGAAACAGGGCCATGCTTTCAACATTTGATTTCCAGAAACTGTAAACAACAGTGAATTACTACATATATTACAGAAAAAATTGATAATTTATAGTACTGTACTGTCAGAAGACAAAAAACACACTTAAAAACCACCTGAGATAAAAACACAGCATCACTAAATCAACCCAAACACAGAGAATTTGACTAATTCTGTGTGATTAACTATTTGGAATTTGGAAAGTCATGGGAATAAGTTAAGGTTCAAAGACTATCAAGGCCTGCTACACCATCACTATGATGACTGATCTTAATAGCAAGAGCATCTTATCTCTGCTATGCACTTTATGAAACCAAATGGAATACATGAATTACTGGGAAAGTTTATGTGCACATGATGTATGTACACACATGATCTAGCGCTCCTCAAAATAAAGCCAGAACTTTAGATTTCTATTATTAGTCAATTTCATTCAAAGACAAGTTTTCCAATGAAGATATTATGGCTGCCATGTTGAGTACAACTCCGAAAGCAGATTTAAAAGCTCACATTGAAGAAGCTAAACACTGTTTCCTAAAAGAAAGACATGAGATCAAACAGAGTATTATTTTCCTACCTATGAAAATGACAATCCTGTGTATACTATCCAACAGTTAGGGTGACCTGACAGCCAAAGGGAAAAAAAATGAAAACCGTCCTATCAACACAGAAACACAATTACCACTTGGGAAGGGATAAGAGAGTTTATTCTGTAGCAAAATATAAGTACTGTCTTAGTTAAGGTTATTATTGTTGTCATGAAATAGCATGACCAAAAGCAACTTGGAGAAGAAAGAGTTTATTTCACTCACAGTTCCTTATAACAACCCATCATCAAAAGCAGTGAGGGTAGGACCTCAAGCAAGGTAGAAACTTGGAGCAGGAGTTGATGCAGAGGCCATGGAGGGGTACTGCTTACTGGCTTGATCATCATGGCTTGCTCAGTCTGCTTTCTTAGAAATCCAGGACCACCAGCCCAGAGATGGCACCACCCACAAATGACTGGGCTCTCCCTGTCAATCACTAATTAAGAAAATGCCCTACAGATGGATCTTATGGAGGCATTTTCTCAATTGAGGTTCGGTCCTTTCGGATAATTCTAGCTTGTATAAAGTTAACATAAAATTAGCCAGCAAACCCAGGAACACAGTTTTAGGTTAAGCCAAATTCTACATTCTGTGTGGAAGCAGTTTTGTTAAGTTTTTTATAGTAACAGAACAACAACAAAAAGTCATAAATCAAGACATTTTCAAATATATTGATGGGAACAAGAGACAAGTTATAGGTAGGCATAGAACTCTCAAGTGTAAATGACAAATTCTGATAGCATTCTTAGCCCTTTGATTAGTAGAAACTAGGGTTTGTTAAGTTAATGCATTCAAAATGCTGTAAAGCTGCACCTGCTAGTCATAGGATGTTAGGTCTGACTTATCTGTTAATGGTGGGATATTAGATCTGACATAGAGGTGGGCAAGGAGTGACTATTTAAAGTAGCCCAAGATAAACCACAATTAGGGTCCACAACTTCTCCACATCACTAAAATCAATCAGCCTTTGTATACATGCTTTAAATAAACTTTTACACATACAAGTTAAATATGCCTTTGCACACATAGCTTCTTTCCAGGAGTTCTCATTCACATCACTGTACGCACATCTAAATTGCACATTTTAAGAGCAAAGCAGTGATATGAACTGATACAATTGCTACTACAGGAGTGCCTGAGTAACTACTAAAGAAACTGTTACAGAAACTATTTCTTATGTCTTTCTCATATGTGATAGACACAAAAGAACAGCTTAAATGTAAATAACAGCTAAGTACTGGTCCTTGATGCAATAATTTCAAATATTTTCAAGAAATATAATAAAGTCATCTGTTGAAGGCATTTGTTTTTATATTTATATTTTTAAGAAACGATTAAAACAAGGACTGTTTTTTATTACCTCACAATGCTTCATTACATGGTGAGAATACTGTGATCTACTCTAGTCTTCATGCTGTTCTTTAAGTCTCCTTTGGCAAACATCTCTCAATGATGATCTTTTCCTGTCACTCGCTCCTACCACCAAAGTGCTGGAATCACAGGTACGCATCATCACCCCTGGCTTGTAAGTTCAACTTCCTTCTATTCCATATACAATGTAAAAATTTAGTTCCTTACAGTGCTTTAAAGCTGACTCTTCATATTACTGTATCTTCACATCAGAACTACTGGTTGTTTTCTAAGGGGGCAAACTGTACGCCAACAACTTTAGCGGTTCATAAAGCAGGTTAGTAGCAGAATTAAGTCACACCTATTTCTCCCTTTAACAGAAGTGATTCTAGTACACATTATAATTGAACATGTTAATATAAACTAGCTTTAAGAAATTAAAGGGGGAAGGCGAAAAAAAGAAATTAAAAGGGCCGGGTGTAGTGTTGTAGGCCTTTAACCCCACCCAGTACTTGGGAAGCAGAGGCTGGTGGAATTCTGAGTTCGAGGCTGGCCTGTAGGTCACCCAGAGCTATGTAGAGACCCTGCCTCGAAACGAAACAAAACAGGAACTGGGGATGTAGCTCAGTGGTAGAGTGCTTTTCTAGCATATGCAAGGACCTAAATTGGCAAATAAAAATTAAGTTGGAAATAGGATCTCCAAGGCCAGGAACAAAGAACCTAAGGGTTAGATAAACTGGGTTATTTCTATTACTGGATTCTACTCCAGATCAGCCTGCGGAGTGCAGGCGAGTCATCTGTCTTCAGTGTTAAGGACAGATACTTCCGTCAGAGTTCAAGCTTGTTTTTCAAAAAGGAGAATGTAGATGTAGATATATATAAAACAAGATAGATCTCGGCTCAACAAATAAAGTGAGCACAAAGTTTCATGGTCCTTTCCATCTGTGGATTCCAGTTCCCTCTACTCTCCGGACTGAGTCAAGAGGTCGCGAGTGGGCGCTGGCTAGCACAGCCCTCCCCACGCAGACGGCCGGCCGCCCGCAGCCGTGAGGCTGTCCTCCGACGCGGGCTGAAGAGCTCACCTTCCTGCCAGGACGCCGGATCTCCCTCGGCCGCCAAGTCGGGGCGCGCTGGAACCATGGCTTCAGGATCCAGCAGTTCTCCAGCCATTTCAAAGGTACGCGGGCGGCGGCCGCGCACCCGAGCGCGATGACGCAATCGCCGACGCTGGTTCGTCCGACAGAGGAGCCTCTCGGCTTCCAGCAACTCCCCTGAGAGTGCTGCAGCGCCACCTCGAGGATTGGCAGACTGTTCTGGGCCAAGTTCTTAGGTATCTGGTTTATCCAAACCAAAAAATAAAAAGTTGAATGTTGATATAAAATAATGATTTCTCAAAAACAAACAACAACAACAACAAAATCAACAAGCCGAGCTTGGATGTTGAGCATATAGAAGAGGATAATGAAAATGAAATGATTAAGATAATGCCATCTTGCTTTGGCTACATTTTATGTTTGCTTAGAAAGCTCTCAACTCTGTCAGCCTAGGAAATACACTTAAGATTTCCACGGGGGGCTGGAGAGATGGCTCAGAGGTTAAGAGCACTGGCTGCTCTTCCAAAGG
>LOJH01003202.1:12825-25583 GCA_001685095.1 Ellobius talpinus | reverse complement strand
CTATCTATCTATCTATCTATCTATCTATCTATCTATCTATCTAATCTATCTATGACAAGGCTTCTTGTGTAGCCCTGGCTATCTTGGAACTTGCTTTGTAGACAAAGCTGGCCTGGAACTCAGAGATTCAGATAGAGGATTAAAGACCCATGCCACCATGCCCAGTAAGAGAGAACTAATTTGTTCTTTAGTTTCATGTTACTGTACCTATTTAGCAAGTTCCATAGGAGGCATGGAACAAGTCCACATGTTAGCTGTAGAGGACTGTGGAACAGTCTGCTCCTGTGAAGACTACTGCCTTCTTTTGGGATGAAAATTTGGGCCACATTTGACACTCAGGCCGAGATTTCAATGGCAGAATTCCGAGAGCTGAGGTCTGTATTGACCAGGAGTTAGGCCGTGGTCTTATCCGACTTCCACCAGAGCCTGGGGTTTGAGCACGCCTGACCATCCCTGCACTACCGGTGCCCATACCATGGATTAAATGTTGAGGAGTAAGGAAAGCGATTGTTCCCAAGTAGCTATAAGGCAGAACCTCTGGGAACCAACATTTTCCTTCTCCATCCTCTTGGCATAGACCTCTGACTTTGTGCTTCTTCTCTTGTCTTTGTCTCTATGCCAGACGCTAGCCCCCGACACACTGAGGTCATTTGCGTTAGCATGATTGCGCTCATTGACTGGGCACACACGGCATGCACCAGGCAGGGCGGTAAAGTGCTTCTTGTGCCTTATTACTTCTAATCCTCAAAACCAGCCAGGGCAGCAGGTAGGTTATTTATATCAAGTGGCAAGTGAATGGACAGATGCAAATGGTTTCGAATGCTCCAAGGTTATGCACGTTGTCATGGCAGGGTCAGGGTTGGGGTTAGAAAGAATTCTCTCTGACAGAAGAGTTTGATCTGTGTATGCTGTGTTCACCTTTGCTTTCTTCTTGCTCTCTCCCCGTTCCCCCTGTCCCTGCTTGGAGAGGGTTCTCACTGAGGCCTGTGTGAGTGCTCTGCCCTTACTTCTTCCTCCCATGGCGCCTGTCGCTGGAGCCCGCCCCGGCATCCATTATTCAGAATCTGACTCTTCAGACCCTGGATTCGCTGTCAAGGCTAAATTTGCTACAAAATACCTTCTAATGAGTTCATTATTTTTCATGGCTTACTCGTTTTATCGCCGGCTGGAGACAACTTGATATTTACTTTCCTGTCTGTAGTCTGGGGCGATGTACAGATGTTCTCACTGTGTTCCTTTTTACATAGCCCTTATAATAAATACATCATGGTACGGTACAGTCTAGAGACGTTTCTGAGCATTTGGGAGCAGCCTGAGAATGAAGAATGAAGTTTTTGGAGGGCCCTGGCCATTGCGTCTGTTGGTGGATGGTGTTGGAGGCTGTGTAGTACATCCTGGCGCATGCGAAATCCCCACACTCTCCAGGGAGCAGCCTCACCCTCAGGCACTTATAGTATTGGTGCTTAGCATTTTTGTATTACTTTATATTTGCAAAGTGCTTTCCAGTGATTTATTAGCTGTTCTTGTTTTTAATAGCCCCCAGAGATGAGTTGGTATTCAGCCTTCCGAGAATATAAATGCATAGAGTAGGCTCATCTCATCCGATATTATTGGATCTGGGTCCAGGACTCTGACCTCCTGGGATAAGGCCATTTGGGGTCGCTGTCTTCTGTGGATTAGTAGGGGAACAAATGGACTTAACTTTGGCTCCCAGAGTCTCTAAGGCAGAGATGGAATGACTCCAGTTATTTGAGGACATGGGATAGGAGATGTTAGCATGAGCTGGATAGCAATCCTGCCTCTGCTGTTGGCTGACCCTGTTGAGTCTGCACAGCTGCTTTGCTGACCCATGTCTCAGATTCACTCACTGGAACAACAAGGGCTTTCCGCATGGTCATTTCAGGGCGAGGATTGTGTTAAGTGTGGTTCAGTGCCTTTGGGTTTTTTCTCAGGAGCCCTGGTGCCATGGATGATAGAGTGGGGAAGGTAACTATAGATCTAAGCCATTGGAGACCTTGTCTTCCAAAGACGCTAGCCTTGCTTTTTCTCAGATCTAAGGTCTGCCAGTGAGGTACCTTTAGCTTTATTTTAAGAAGCATGCTGTCCCAGTCATGGCAAAACGGAGAGAATGAGTGGAGCTGCTGGTGAAAAACCAGACTGGAGCCAGAACTATCAGTTCTCTCTCTTCTGGGTGTTGTAGAAAGTAATTAGCAGTCTTGATTATCTCACTGATTCAACGTGCGCTCTTGCGCTTTAGGGATGTGATGTAATGCGAGGAAACGTTTAGTTGTCAGGTTTTAGGGCTGTATCAGATTTATTCTTGCAGGAAAAGTCTAGTTGTCCTGGCAACCTGAAATTGATTTTCTTTTTACTCTTGTCAGCTGAAACTGGTCCCCTTTGAATCATTCATCTAATTTAATATAGAGAGCTGTATGTCCCCACCTGGTGACTGGATTGTCCCTAATGACAGGCGACTCTAGCAAATGGTTCCTCTCTCCTACCTGGGCCAGGAGCTGTAGTTATTACGGCTGTCACCTTCTGTTGTTCCCTTTGTGGTTATTTATTTATCTATGGAGTTAGGTGTAGAAAGCAAGTGACATCCATATAAGAGTTTAATCAGGCCTGTGTGACGTAATTGGCAACCAATCACATCCTTTCATTTTCAGTTACCTCAGGCCTGAGTGGGATTCCAGTGAGCTCCAGGAGGGGGAGTCATTTTGTGGGGATGCCTAGCAGTTTCTTAACCTTAGAAGGGTGATGTTATGGCCCAGAATACAGCGAGAAAGCAGAGGTTGCGTTTGTCTTTTCTCTATGTCAAGGAGAGAGAGTTGGGCCACAAGATATAGAATTAACACTTAATGAGAAATTGCTGCTCATGGCACCTGAGGAAGAGGAAGAGAGTCTTCTTGTTTGCCTAAATGATCCCAGGTCCTGTGGGCCGCATCTGCTGCATCTCAGGCTCCAAGGACAGAGACCTCCTGGTGAGGACCTGCTCTGCTGCCAGTCATTTTGATGAAACCTGGAAACCAACAGAAATGCCAGAAGTGAGGAGATGAGGACATAGATAGCAGTTATCACAAAACCCACTATCCGGAGTCTCGAATCTGCTGACTTCAGTGGTACAGTTCAGAGCCAGGTATCCAGAGTCTCGAATCTGTAAAGTTCAGAACCAGGTATCCAGAGTCTTGAATCTGCTGACTTTAGTGTGATCCCTGGTAGAGTTCTAGAATGACTTATTTCACAGATGCTTCATGCGTTTTTGAAGAGAAGCTATTTTTTACCAGGACTCAGCAGGGTCACTTAACCTTTTGTTAGCAGCAGTGTTGGAGCATCCTGACACAATGGAGAGAGTGCTGGCTCATCACTGGGTTTTAAGCCCAGGAGTCTCTGCTTTGCAGCCCCATGACCTTAGCCAAGTGGCTTCGTTTCTGTGACTTAGCATTCTCCTCTGTCAGAGGGCTAATGGGACCTACAAAGGCATCCGTAAAGCTTGTGTGAAATGTCTCAAGGATAATGTGCTTACATTAAGCATTCAATCAATGTTGCTATGGTTATTATTTTTCAGAAGGTATTTGGATGCACCAAAACATTCAACAGTCTTTAACATAATTATGGATAAGGTAGGAACATGCCAACTGGGTTATCCAATAGACAGACTTAAAGCTCTTGCCGACTTAACATGAATCTCAATGACCAGCCATTTCTGACGCAATGGATCCATGGAGAAGCAGGCTAAGGCCATCTGGTCTCTTTTCTGTATTACCAGGAACCCTTATCTGGAACCCTGGAAGTTGTGGAGATGGGTTGTCTGGCCTTAAAACCAGGACTCTGTTTTGTAGTCACGTGAGTCAACTCTGCAGCCTAGGAAACCATGGCGGGGTATGATCAATACATGAATTGTGCAGTTTCTTATCATGTATGCAGGCTGGTAGGACAAAGGCTTGTATACATTTATTTCCCCAGGCTAGCCGGAAGGATAGACTTCATCTCCATTAATCCCAAGGGCTGTGAGCTCAGAACCTCTGTCAGGAGCCTGTTTTGTGTTTGCTTGGCAGCCTCACGTGCCTCATTGGAGTGACAGCCCTGCCTCCGACTTCTCTCTGCCTTTCCTTCCAGCTTCTCTCTGCATACCACCTCTTCACATGCTGTCTCAGGAGACGGCCATCTTTTCCAGGAACTCCTTCATGCCCTCTCACTTCCCACGTCCCCTGAGCCTTACCTTTCCATTTGGAACTATTCCTCCACCTTCGACCCATAATACATGCTTGTGCTTTCAGGAGCCCTTGCATCTTGGTGGCACCTTGCACCTTTCCAACCTGGCTCAGTGGGTGGCCTTGAAGGTATCCTGTGTTACACTGAGGAAGTGTGAGGTGTAGAGGGTTAAGTTAAGGACAGGAAGCCCAGGGAATGAGAAAGGCCTCTGGGAAGTTGGTTTTAGGGGCCGAGCTCTACATAGTAGCTGCTAGTCTTTTTTCCCCACTCTCTTTAACCGTTACCCTTCTTCAATGCAGAGGGAGATAGATGCATCCCTTCTCCGGACACTGGGCTGCTGCAGTTAGGACAGAACCTTGTCTGTCCTCCAGCACTCAGGTCCTAAGCGGTCACCCTTTTATCAGAAACGTTTGCCCTTTTGAGCGAGGAAGTGGTTTGCATGCCGACCTCCTGGTGTCTGAATGTGAGTTTTACCCCTCTCTCCTCGTCGCGTTTATCATCGCCAGGGATGGAACTCAGAACCCACCTCTGCCACTGAGGTGCTTCCCCGGCCTCTGATCATTTATCTCCTCTAGGAAGACTGTGTGTTCACCCTATTACCAGGAAAGCAGACACAGCCAAGGTGTTGTGTTTGTGAAACTGGGGAAATTACAGCTTTGTTTTATGAGTCTGGCCTTTGGCAACGGTCCAGGGTCAGACTGCTCCCCGATGTCCTTGATAAATCCGCTTCCCACCAGCACTGGTAGGATCTTAACTAGATAGCTGCCGGTGAAACATCTTCTCTTGACTTGCAGTTGAGTGCTGCTTCGAGTGACTCATAAGTAATAATCCTTTATGTTTAAACGCTCCTGACCCAGAATGGAAGGAGAGTGAAGATCTATGCGGCAGGGACCATACAACAAGAACAAGCCCAGGATACAGTTCCCAGTCTGCCCGTACCAGATGAGATGTGTGAAGATCTGTGAAATGGGGCCAGTCATCAGGAAGGGTTGTTTTGTGAGTGTTCTGGGCTTATTTAAGAGGAGCCCCTCTCAGCGTGCCGGGCCCTTTCAAACACTAGGAAAATACCGTCCTTAAATGGGCAGTGTCCACAAGTCCTCCTCCGTGGCCATATCTCCTTCCTCTGTCCTGATTTCTTTTTTGGAACCCGGACCCTGGTGCCAACCCAGTTACAGAAATGCTGTTCCCAGACTGGGAGATCTGAATTTTGAATTGTTTCTTATTGCACTCCTATTAGCTGCGGTTCTTTGTAAGTTCTAAGCTTAGTGCATTTTACTCTTTAAACAAAGATACTGGCTATCCAAAGAATAGCGCGTGAAGAGTGTTAGAAGTATCCTTAAAATCATAATGTTGGAAATTTGGAGAACTCTGAATGCTGATTTATTGCCCCTCAGTCTCACAGGGGAGTACGGCAGGGTTTTCAAAGCAATGAGAAACTTGCTTTTTTTTCAAAGCCTGTTATAATTTTAAACTGTATCATTGTTGCTGAATGAACATACTTAAGGAAATTAAAATAAAACAGAACAAAACCCAGCGGTGTCATGGTAAAGATGTACAGACTTGAGAATCTGAGCTCTGAGGCTTCTTGTACTTGAATGACGTGCCCGACTTCAGCGAGACTGAATACCGAAACCTATTTAAGTTGCAATTTCAGTGACTTTCATTAGGGATAAATATGCCTTGTATGCTGAGTTGTAAGGATCAGAGGATACCTGTCAGGGCCTAGAATAGTGTCTGGTGTACGACCCTTCCAAAGAGTCAGCCTCTGGATGGTGGGCCTTCCTTTCGGGGTGCCATACTCACAAGTGCTGGCTGCTGTTCAGCTCTGTGGCCGTATTGCCTTGCTCTGTCCCAGTTTCTCTTTAGAATCCCAGACCTTGGCACTAGCCTGGTCCTAGAGTTGCTGATCTTAGGAAGCTATAAACCACAGCATTCATAGGGAAGGGCAGCAACTTTGGTGGAGGGGTTTTTAGAAGTGGTTGATGAAGAACTGTTGAAGAACCTGGCTGAGTGTTATCTGAAAGGATAGTAGGGGAACGGTTGAGGCTGGTTATGGAGAGGGCGAGTTAGTGTTCACTGTAGGTAAAAGTGACCAGGCCTGATGTAGAATTGTGGCAGATGAGGGCTGGGAGGAAGGGTGGGCAGAAAAGAGGCCAAGGGAGAAGCTGAAGTTTGAGGTCTGAGTTTGTGATCGAGTCTGAGATATTGTAGACTTGCAGCATATAGCTGCAGCGTTCAGCAGGACCATGTTTTAGTCCGGGCCCCACGTATGTGTTTGCATATCTGTGCGTAAGTGTGTATGAATAACAGGGTCGATGTGCTCAGGGACTTACCCAAGACTGTAAAGCTAGGAAAAAGCTTTCGTTTGACTGAAGAGTTAAGTTTGGTAATGACTGTGAGTGATAGCAATGGTCGGAGGAGCTCCGAGGGAGAGAGGACTTCTGCCCGGTTTCCTGCCCCCCAGGCAGCTATGAGTAGGAGTTTGAAGTTTCAGTATTTGATAGCATCACCTCCTCTGCTTTCCCAGAAGCTATTCCTCGAAGTATGAATTGAGTTGTTGCTCTGTTGGGAGATGTCTCAGTTCAGAGCTGACTTTCTGCTCTGCTTGTTTACTAAAACAGGGTAACAACGGGTAATTTAGAGGTAGCAGAGTCTAATGGGAACAAAAGGAAACAAATGAACAGCAGCAGCAGCAGCAGCAAAATACCTAATGCTGTGGCGCCGGAAGGCCTGGGTGGGGGTCTGGAGGCCCGTGTGGACTGGTTGAGTGCAGGGCGCTGCTTCTGGTTGCCTCCTGGAAATCGGAGGCTGATGGTTTCTGTGTGGTAAGTTTGTCCTGACAGTGTTTTGCAAACTGAGTATGGATGAATAAGATTCAGGGGAGGTGGACTTGAATTCTCTTTCCCCACATCTGAGTTGTGGAAGCGAAGAATTGACCAGCGCTTGGAAGTTGTGCACGTCTGTAGAACATGGCAGGGCCCTCATATAAGAGCTGTGTATTTGTGAGCACATGCATGTGTGCATGTGTACACACGCATGCATATGTCTACATACACACACAACACACACACACGACCGAGTTGTTTTAGAATGTGGTGGTTAATCTACCCACGGTGTCGTTCTACTCTACCCTTGGCAAAGGCCTTCCATCAGCGTCCTCTGCCTAAGTTATTATTTCCAAGTTAGGGAATAAGAACGCTTTAGGTCTAGAATTTCTTAGCTTACTGTGTTGCCTTGGGAGAATTGCTGAGTTTCTAGCCCTTTGGTAATAATAATCATTATTATTTTTAATAAGCTCACCTGTGCCTGCATGAGTACGTCAGCTTGAGAGATTGGTGAGCTCTCCCATGCTTGCTGCTAGTGGCCTAGAACTCCCTTAGTTTTCAAAAAAACTTACTGGTCAAAAGAGGAAAGGGAGAACATCAAGGGGGAGGGGATTCTCTAAGGGCCTTGGAATGACCTGGACTCAGATCTATGCCACACCTTGTCACAATATGCCACAATTGTGAACCTGTTTTTTTTTTTTTTACCCCCTACCTAGGTCTTTCACAGAAGACAGAGATTGCAGGGTTATTTAGCTCCTGAATCCTTGAGAAAGTGGGAGAAGCTTCTGGTTGGTGCTTTTCAGATGTGGAGGCTCTCCTTCCCCTCCCCCACGTGTGCCAGTGATTCCTTCCTTGGCTATTCAGGTCTGAATGAGTCAACACACTGGTGACCCTGTAGTGTGCTTGGCAGCACACTAAAATTAGTCAGAAGGTTTGTTCTAACCGTAGAACCCACCCACTCTGCATGGTTGACAGTCTCTGAACTTTCCCTTCCATGGCCATGGTCACTTCTAGAGTCTTCTCTCTCTTACTGCCTTATATGAAGTTGATGTGGAAATCAAGAAGAATTTTATTTTAAATGTAATACTGTATCTTTAGAGCTCAAGCTATTTCAAAGGGGTAGTTAGGGACCAGTAGGATGATTCAGTGGGTAAAGGTGTGTGCCATTAAACCTGGTGACTTGAGTTTGAGCCTCAGAATCCTCATGGTGGAAGGAGAGTGCCAACTCTCAGTTGTCTTCTGTGAGTTTTACACTATGGCTTACATGCGCTGCTCCCTTAACATACAAAGCTAGAAGACAAGAAGCAACTTGTATCTTGCTTCCTCCCTGAATAAATGCTCTGATTCTAAAAAAGAAAATCAGGTTAAACCTGAGGGCAATTGGAAAGTGGTCCCTGAATTTAAACTGGTACCATTTTGGGGATATTTATTTGATTCAAAGGGAACCATGTAAGTTTGGGCTGAAGACATTTATCTTTCCACCAGCCTCCACCAACCATGGTTCCAGTGTTTCACTTGCCATAGATTCACGACCTTGAGAGCACCACTTTAAAAAACAATCCCCCCAACTTGTATGCATACCCATGTCCATTTGTGTTCCAAAGCATACATGTGGAGGTTGGAGGACAGCTTGAGAGAAGGAGTCTATTCCCGTGCTTTGTGGGTCTTGGGGATTGAACTCAGGTGGTCAGGCTAGGAAGCAGGTGCCTTTACCAACTGAGCCATCTCTTTGACCCTGGATCCCGTTTTTGATGCAACCCATGGAGATGTTTCTCACGGAGACATAATCACTGTGTGGCAGAAGGTTCCTACTGACAAGTGGAGGTCTGGCAAGGTCACTTGTTGAGGAAATAGCAAAGTCGAGACTAGAAGCCATCACTCTCATCCTTGGTTTTCTGCTCTTTCTAACACATCACTCCTCCCCGCTGTCAGGTGAAGAGAGAACCAGATGGTTTGACAAATGGTTCTTGTTGCTGTCAAATCTGCCTTTCTTTCTGCTCTGACAGGCAGTTCTTACCTTCCCTCTTTTGGGAGGGGGTGATGATGGAAGCGGAGGCAGGTGGAGGAAGGAAAACAATCTGCCAGATTCTTTATGTGGCATAAGTGTCCAATAAGCTCTCGTTCCCCCCCCCCGCAAGAAGCAAGGCAAAGGTAGTGATTAGTCGTCACCTTGAATTTCAGCACACAGAGGCCTAGAAATGGCAGGCTGTGTTTGGAGACATCGATTTCATATATATCTATCTTTAAAAAAATCATGTTTCAGATGCTATATCCATAAATACTAATAAGACTGTCTGATTCCAATTTTCAGGTGAGACTAGCATTTTATTGAGTATTTTATCTGTCAGATTCAATACACTATGTACCATCCTCCCAGGCTTATTAGCATAATTGCTATGCTTAAGCAACAATAAAAAATTCAGCAGTAAAATAGCAGTTAGTGCAGGCAATTTGTTATCAAAAGCTTTTACTTAAGGACAGCTCCAGCCTGCATTTATTAGAAAGTAAGGGTTATAATTTATTTTTATTTGGAAAAACAAAAGAGGGAAAAAAGAGTTTTCATTTTTTGTTTTAGAAATAATAGAGGAATTAGAAAGATTCGCCTCTCTGGAAAATTGTCCACATCCTGTCCTCCTTTGCTGAATGCAGGCTGTGCTGGGAATAGACTCCACTTGAGGCATGTTGGCTCAGACAAGATGGTGCTCTCCCAGGCATTGGAACAAATGAGTAGAAATGTCCCGTCCTGTTTGTACAGACATTTCCAAAACACTTTCAAATATGTGTTGCTGCTTGAATTTCATACCAGTTCTGTGAGGCCTCCGTTCTTAGAAATAAGGAATTGAGTTGGAATCAGTCTTGCCAGTTGGGGCATTTCAGAGACATAGCCACTCAAGAGCTCTTCTTCCAGCCTCTAGTCACACCTCTGCATGGTGACGCTTCATGTCACTGCCCCCAATTCCTGGCTTGGGTATTATTTACCCTGCTATGTGATGTATGATTTTTAGCATGCTGTATCTCATTAGGTTGTTCTGTGCACACATACATAGACAGACCAAATGACAGGCAGGCAATATACACAAACATATCTCTGTGTGTGTGTGTGTGACACACACATATATGCATATCTGTGAGCAAACATCTATCCACATATATTTTCCCCCTCCAAAAGTTTTTAATTTATTTTGCATTTTTGTGTTATATGCATGTGTGCAGATGTGTGTGGTTACCCTCATCCCTGTGGTCTCACACAAAGGCCATAGGCCCTGTCAGCACAACTTCCTTTTTGAGACAGGGTCTCTCATTCAGACTGAAGCTCACTAGTTTGGCTAGACTGGTTGTTCAGCAAGTCTCTGGGACTTGCCTGAGTGTTACTCTATTGGTGTTACAGACAGTGTGCCTCGATACCTGGTTTGTATTTGGGTGCTGGAGTTCCAAACTCAAGTCCTCTTGCTTGTGTGACAGGCATTGGACTTACTGAGCTGTCTTGAATTCCTTGTTCATTTGTGTTTTCTTAGGTAATTCTGCCGCATGAGTTTCTCTCAACTCAAGTGTCTTCCACTCTCTGTCTTTAAAGTCTCGGTCTCTGGCCATGTATATCTGTCACTCTCACTCTCTGGATGACTCGGCAGAGTACTGGTGATTGCCACCTGGCAAGGGCCTGGTACAGGAGAAATGGTTTTTATAAGTAACGCGTCAGCTTTTC
Organism: Ellobius talpinus; assembly: GCA_001685095.1. NCBI lineage: Eukaryota > Metazoa > Chordata > Mammalia > Rodentia > Cricetidae > Ellobius > Ellobius talpinus. The sequence continues at coordinate 14,843 of LOJH01003202.1, read as the reverse complement.
AGAGCAGATGGATCGAATTTTGAAAGGTGGGGATTTAGAAGTCATTTTTTCATCTGTAGTTCTTGAGAAATGTAGTATCCGAAATGAAAAAAGAACATGAAATTGATGCTTTTTAGTGTGGCTTAGGCTGAAATTATGGTAATAATTTTCAAATTGAAGATAAAGTTTTTGGTGAAAATGGGCAATTGAAGCTCGTAAACTTTAAGAAAAGCTATTGGAGCATCTTACATCTTTTGTTTGCTCAGTAAGTTCCAGGAAAGACTATCATCACCAATTGAAAAGTCTGATGTAAGACTTTGTACAGGCCGCTTGGGGTTTATTGACTAACTCAGTTGGGGACGGAAGACTGAAGACGTGGTTCTACTTTCAGAAGGAATAGCAATAATAAATGGAAACGTTCTCCTCCTTGAGGACCTATCATATAATAGGAGCTCAGCTAAGATGCTTTCTTAGGACATTGGGTTTTCATGTTGCATTAGGCTACTCATTGAAAAAGTGTCCATGGTGCATTTACTCAGTACCATACAGTTTGGTGTGCTGCACGCATCATCTCGTTTAATTGTTGTAAAAGCTGGTAGCTGTAGTTGCTGGTTTTGTTCCCAGTATGTAGATGAGGAAGCTTAGGGAGGAGAGCCTAAGTGATTTGACCTTGTCACACACCTTACAAATAGCAGAGGCGCCTTGCAGCACCTTCCCCCCATACATTTCATTGCACCACTTGGCAAAGGAAATAAATGGGGAGGGGACTGAATGGGGAGACAGATGAGCCATATAGTACAACATGTGGAACCTAGAGATTCAAAGAGCAATGAATTTGAAGCTGAACAGTATACTTCTTAGTGTGTTTCAAACAACTCTCTCCCTCTCTCTCTGATTTTCTGAGACAGGTGTTACAGCCCTGGCTGTCCTCGAACTTGCTTTGTAGAGCAGGCTGGCCTCCAATTCACAAAGGTCTTCTGCCTCTGCCTCCTGAGTACTGGGATCAAAGGCACGTGCCACCATGCCTAGCCCCTAAATCTCTCTCTTGATACCACAATAGAAATAATTCTCTCTTTTAGTGTCATTATGGAAATAAATTTGACAGAAGGAAAAAAAAGGCATATGAAAGCTAGCAGAAGTGCATGATTCATGGTGAGTGTCTAGCATCTCTTGATTGCCCTAGAGGAAGCAGTTTTGTGTGCTGGTAAGGGACAGCCACCAAACCTGTTTTTTTTCCCCCTAGGTCTATTATACTTCATAATATGTGACCTTGGAAAACAATTTATTTGTGCATCAGTTTCCTCATCAGTAAAATAAATTCCTTAGGATCATGAGCATCATGTGAGGATTACATAGATTAAAATAAAGTATGCAGAGGAGTACTTAGGATGTACAAGCCCTTACAATGTTAGCTTTTCCTGCTGCCTTGTGCTCTAGTGGTAAGAGAATCTTACAGGATTCTTGTCCAGTTCAAGCACAGTGAACAAGTTTAGCTTTGGAGGGAGGAATTGCCTTTACACAGCCACCGATGTCCTTGGGAGAGCTTTGTGTTTCTCTCTCTTTGACCTTTGGTAACAGCAGATAGTGGAAGCAGCAAGAAACCTTAGGTGACAGGGGATGGGTGGGATGCAACGCACCTATGTGATAAACTGGGCTGGCAAGTTGCCTTGTGGCTACCACAGGTCAGCTTGCTGGCTAGCAATGGGCCGAGAGTGGTATTTTTCTGGGTCTTCTTGGCAGGTTCTCTCTTTCTTTGGACTGTACATGCCTGGGTCCTGTCCTAGAGCTGTCTGACGTTTCTCTTCTCTAGAAAGCATTGACAAACTGAAAGTACCAGGCGCTGGGTAGAAACTTTTCAGAGATGACCTACTCATCACCCAGCCACTACAGGCAGTTTACAGGTGTCCTGTGGAGGTGAACGCTATGACAATGACAGAGGCTTCTTCAGGTGCCTGTGCTTTATTGGTCTCATTGTTTTAAACAGCAGCTGTGCAGTGTGTGTGTGTGTGTGTGTGTGTGTGTGTGTGTGTGTGTGTGTG
>LOJH01003202.1:2515-12752 GCA_001685095.1 Ellobius talpinus | reverse complement strand
GTGTGTGTGTGTGTGTGTGTGTGTGTGTGTGTGTGTGTGTGTGATTTCTTGATAATGTGGGTTTGGGGGCATTTTTTTGACCTACTCAAATGGCCTACTTTGCTCATATCATAAAAAAAGTTATAGGAAAGGACATTAAGATGAAGCCTTACACGGTGTGTGGAGCTTTGTGGTTTCTAAAGCACTTGAACCTATTTCCTTCTGTGTGCTTTGTGGTGTCACCGAGAAGCAGGCAAGGCAGGGCTGCCCTTCTATGTAAGTCACAGAGGGTCATCGAGGTGCAGTGAGTTTCCTTGCAGCATTGATGGATGTAAACCCATAGTGTTTGGACCCTGCGGTGGGTTCTGTTTTGCTACCCTGCTTTTGAGTTCATTGAGCTCATTCTTACCATTGAGCTACCAGGTTATATATAGAGAGTGGGAATTGATCCTGGTGATGCTCACACTGCCTCTCCTTCTTCAAGTAGGCTGGTTAAAACTATCTGTAATTGGCTATGAATTAAGGATAAATAGAATTAAATCTCTAGGACTTTCGGTTGAACCAGCATGTGTTTCTCAAAAATCAAATGTCAATGTATTTCCTGAAACTTGCTTTAATGAACAGGAGAGGTGAAGGAAAAACTCCTTTTTTTGCATGGTGATTAGGAAACAGGATGTGTGAACTTGCTGTATGAATTTAAAGAGCCGCATTCATGCTGATGCCAGACCTGGATGGGCACCTCACAAGGTTTCATGCTGGCAGAAATGTTAAATGAGAGAGGTTCTCCTTGAGGATGTTAATTACTTTGGTTTTGGGGAAAACGAAGCTGTTTCGCTAAGTTGGATCTGAGAGGTTACATGTCTGTGTACATAAGAAACAACCAAGGCTGACTCAAGGATCCAGTTTTGGTTACACGGCACCTTTATTGGAGAGTCCAGCATGTCCTCAGATGGCAGAACAGAGGGACAGAGATGCTCTTGAACTTCTTGAGGGCTCAGACTCTGCATGCTGCTTGCTTGGCAGTGGAAAGGATTAAGTTCTCTTTGACACATGCTTTGGGAGTTCCTCAGAGTGAGTGGTACCCTGGAAGTCGAGCGCAGAGAATGTGTGTTTTGGATTATTATTTCCTTCCTTCATACTGCCTAGCTTCTTATGTGCACCTCCTGAGTGTTCCATTGTCACACTCTTGAAGGCCTGCAGTGGAGGCAGACAGAACACGCTTCCATTTGTGTGGCTGACTCTCTTGATTCCTTGACTTTCTGTGTTTGGTGGTTTTTCTTGAGGTCTGTGGAGTCTAGTAATCCTTTTCAGTGTGATTGACGCATCAGGTACGGATCAGCCTGTGCCTTTCAAGGTCACATAGTTGTGGAACCTCTCCTTTCAGGGGAGTCTGTGTATTGCATACCCCTTCCTCCACCTCTCCTCAGAGGCTTAGGGATGAAATCACTAGTGTGACAGGGGAGGCACTAGAGGATAATGGTCTATTTTTCTCCGTGTTTCTCACAGTTTTTGTTGAATCAGGTTTTGGATGTGTCATCTCTGTTCAGCTCTGAACTCCCGGAGGATAGGTGTCCTGTACTGATCACCACTTCGTACGTGGCACACAATGGTGCTCATTGCTAAGTCGTTGGGCTTTTTGATGTTAGAAACTGAAAAGGTGTTTTTTGGGTGCAGAGAGATGGCAGTGCATATTGGCTTTCTAGTCTATTTCAAGGTAGTCCACTCAGAGCGCTGTGCCTGTAGCCTAGGGACACACCATCTAGCTATCCCGACTGTGAGAGCTTGGAAGCCAACTCTTATGCTCTCTTGATATCTGTGTAGAATGCTCTGTCACCTCTTCCCACACGTTATAAGTACCTAACATAGCCCTTTCCTCAGTCACTTGTCTTGGGAGATAACCACGAATGGTTTTGGTAAAATAGGTACTGTTCATTTTTTTGTAGATGGAGGTTGTTTAATTCTAAAATATCGATTGGTGGAAAATCAACATGCTATACATCTTTAAAATGGAACATCGTTCAACAATAAAAAAATGTAAAATGCTGATTTTTACTAACTCATGCCCCAACCTTGAAAACATTGTTCTAAGTGGAAGGAGGTCACAGAGGACCATGCTCCATGGATTCCATTTCTCCGAAAAGCTCAGAGTTTATCAAGATGTATTTTAGATTAGTGGTTGCTGGCACATTTGGGGTAGGTAGTAGGGACTGACAACTGATGGTATGGGTTTCTTTTGGGAACCTTGAACATACTCTTAAGATAGACTTTGGTGAGGATCGTACAAGTCTGTGACTATCTAAAACTGTATCTAGACTTTGTGTTGTATATGAATTACTTCTCAGTATGATTATGAAGAAAATCAGTCCCCACTTCAGTGGAAAATTTTTGAGTTCCTTTAGGAAATCAAATTAGTATAAATTGCCAAGTTTTTTAACTCACCTTGATTTGTTTGGGGGCAAGGTTGTCTTGCATCCTTTAATGATGAATACAATTTGGAAAAGTTTGGTGACATGACCGGAGCCACCAAACCTGAAATATATTTCTCCCTTATTTTGTGCATAGCCTGTTTTGTGAGCTTTAAAAATTTATGCTTCCTAAGATGTTGATTAGTGAGCTATCCGATAAGAAATAACAGGGTACTGACAGCCCTGATTGTATAAATAGGCGTCTGGGATTGTGTTCGTGGTTTGCTTGTCAGCACAGGAGAACTGTGTGATTATGTTGAATGATGGTTAATTTTCTTATCTACCCATTTTAAAAATAAAGATATACAGCTGGAAGACAGGTGCCCGGGAGGTGCAAAGGAGACTTGTAACCCTGTTATTGAATTCCAGAAAGGGTTTAGAAGGAACAAGTTCCAGTTTAGGTGTTGGCATTTGAGTCCTGGCTGAATTCCGGTCATTCTGTGGTGTTGGAGTCTGTGCCTGGTACATACTGGAACAAAGTATGGTTCATTTATTCTTGTTTTGGGGTGAGTCTAGACAGCTGTCCTTCCTCTTCCTTATAGGTCATTGTCCTGTCTTAGTGGATGTGTGTGGAGGCAAGAGAGGACTTGTCTTTCTACCTCTGCGTGGGCACAGTTCGTACACAAACAGTCCTGTTTGATTAAGTATCCAGTGAAACCAATTCACATGAACTCCAATTAAACTTTAATGAACAAGTGGGTGTATTAATATCAGCTGAGTAATGTAGGCAGCGTGGATTCCAGTAAGTGACTCACTTCTCTGAGGAGCTCATTGCCCATGCACGGTTAGAGTTACTAGAAAGCTTCCAGCTCTATCTGAGTGGATCTGGTCTGGGTCTTGTAATTCTAGCAATCCTCAGGGCTTGTTATTCATCTAGTGACACAACCAGAGTCATACAGACCTCTGTTTTCAGAGGCGGTTTGGGGCTGGGAGGCTTGTTCACATTGATCAATTAGGCTTCCTCTGGCGCACTGCCCATTAGCGCGTTTGTTTTCTGCCTTCTTCCTGTGATTGCCCCCACTCCTTCAGTGGCAATTCTTTTTCTCCTCAAAACCTAGAGGCACCTGTTTTGAATTAGCATCCCAGTAGCCTACTTCCATCTGTGTCTGCTGGTCTGCCTCTGTCTATGAACTCTCATGGCCACACTCCAAACAGCATGCTGATCTTGGAATGGTGAACCTTTGTGGGTATAGCCCTGTTCCGTCTAGAGACTGACGATTATACCTTCTTCCTGGGAAAGATGATAATCAATGTAATGTCTTAGGTTGGGACCTGGCACATAAGATCTCGGGAATGTTTAGTAACTTGGATAAATGGAAGAGGGCTGAAGAAGATGACTTGGAGATGAATGGTTCAGTTCCTGGTCCTTGTAGACAATCGGATTTATGTTGAACTTGAAATGGCTATATGATTTCAGTGACAGAGGACAGAAACTTGGAAGAGATGGTATGTAGTGAGGATTTAAAGTACAAAGAGACTCTGGAAACTGGCTGCATGTGAGAAGGTGAGGGACTGGGGCAGGCACAGGTGAGGGCTTGGGAAGGCAGTCCCAGGCTAACCATGAGTATGAGCAACAGCAGAGGTATGGCTATCCAAGGCAGTGAGCATTCAGTGTATTCAAGTAGGAGACGTACTGGGAATGAGGCGTCTCATCAGTGGGTTGACATTTGCCCTTGGCCACCAAGTGTCATTCCAGTTCCATTTGCTGTTCTGACTGTTCTTTCAGACTTACTAGAAACCAGTTGAAGCTGATGGAGAGGCCAGGCAGAGAGAGCTTAGTATGAAAATTGTGGAAAGGTTTTAAGTCTTTGTGCTCAGCAGGCTTGGCAACACAGCAACCTGAGTCATTTGACTTTCTCTTGGGCAATTTTCCCCAAATTTCTCCTTAAGGGGCTACATCAGAAAACGCCCAACCTTGCAGATCAGGGAGTAGAAGCTCCAAGTAGTCAGCTGAGTTTCAGAGGTTTGGAGGAAGGGACTGGCTGCACATGACTGGTTTCCTTTCTACAGCAGACAATCCCGTCATTCACCGCCTCCCTTCCTGCGGGGAACAGAGGGATCCCAGCAGAAAGGGAAAAGGCCAGAAGGGCAGGAGATGTTCTGATACTGCCTGGACTGCCTGGCTTCTTGCCCTCCACACTCTCCAGTGTCAATTCAGTTCCTTTAGGGGAAAACTGGGAGGGCAGAACAGAACGACAGGGGCAACTTGGGGAAGCGAGGAACCGGGCATGGTTTTCTGAGCAGGCACTGATGTAATTTGGTCTGTAATTTAGGCTGCCTAATCTACTGATGCAACTGCTCATGAAGGCCACACTTAGATAGCCGAGACTTAAGCAAACAAATCTTGTGCAATGCTGTCAAGGACTGTGGTCCAAGGGTCAGCTCCCAGGCAGAAATAAGCATTCCTTAATGCCAAACTTGGGACAGACCTCTTCAGCATCAGGTTTGGGTCTCCTTTCCAAGAATCTTCCTAGAATCTGTCACAGGCTAAGAAATCTGAGGAGCAAAGGGACTCATTCCTTAATAATCTTGGTTCAGGGTATTTAATTGACAAGGCCCAGGTTTTGAAAGTTAGAGGAAAGTGGAGGGGATTCTCACAAATCAATAATCAAATAGATCAAGGCTATTCAACGGGAACTGTAAATTGCTTGTAGAAAACAGGGATGCCTATGAGATATTCAAAACACGAGCCAATAGTCTGCTTGTTCTGCATTTCTCCATTTTTGAGTGTGGATTACAACATTTGCATTTTGAAACCCTTCTTGGGTAATTCTGATGGATACTGCTCAAAATTTATCGAATTTCAACCCTTCCCGAGTTATACAGTGCTTAAAGTGCCTGAAAGAGAAAGACACTGCGAACACGGGAAGAGTGAGGCGCCCACAAAGGTCATAAATCGGGTGTGGTCCCAGCTGGAGAGGAAGCTAGAGGAGACACAGGGGAGGAAGAGAGCATCCTGACCACCTGCTGCTGCTCTGCCCTAGGCTGATTCTCACAGTCTGTCTTTAATTCACCCAACTCTATGTGTGCACCATAGGTTCTGGCCCACGGGAGCAGACTGAGAGCAATTCTTAGCCTTAAGGAGTTTTGTGAGGGTCCTGTTCTACAGGCTTTAGTGTTTTGCTAATGATCCGACTATTTCTTCTGAACTGAAGCCCTCAGCAGACTCAACCTTTTTCTCTACATGTTCTCTGTATAATGAACCAGCCCTTACACCTGTAGGGGCCCTTTAGATTGTTTTCAGAATCTGTTAATTCTTTGTCAAAAAGGGCCAACCAGACAGACACTGAGTTTGCTCCCTGAGGAAGCCATTGTCCTTGCCCCAGCACAGGACCCTCCCTGGCCTCTCTGTGCACACCATGCAGAGGTCTTATTGTAACTTTGCAGTCACATCTTTCTTACTTGGAAACTGTAGAATTTCTCCTACTGCCTTAGTGGGGAACACAGCGTCAGTAAATTCTAAAGGAAAAAGCTGCCTGCTGCAGGGTCAGGAAAGCGTCACAAGCAGCCTTGGTGGCTCATCCTGAGAGAGCAGCTAGACTTGAGCTGCCTGCCTTCCTCTGTGCTGAGGCACTGACTAAGTCTCCTTGGTGTGATTCTCGTCTTAAGGCCTTTTGAGTCTCTCCTGTCTAGATTACTGCAACAGTGTCTTCTTAAAAACCTGTGCCAGGACGTCCTCAACAGGGGCCACATGACCTTGTGAGGCTCACAAGCCTGTGGGTTCCTGACAATAGCAACAGTAAGAAGTCCAGCAGGGCTTCAGGAGGGATGGGGCTTAAGGGGCAGGCCGGCTAGAATGTGCAGCTTTCTGTTTCGAGCAGGATGGTAGAACTGTGAGGTGAGAAGGGAATGAAACTGTTTTGGTGTCCTTTTAGAGAACAGTGAAACAAACCCCCATTTCTGAGCAGAGTAAATGGACCTTGTGTTACAGCAGGGAGCTAGGAAGCAGTCAGGCCGGCCTCTGTTACTCTGTGCTCTTGAACACTTGTCTGTCATGCATGCGAGTCTTTTCAATTACAGGTTACAAAGGCTCCTTTTGGAAAACTGACACACAAGTACTTTGGGGCACTACTGATCCAGTCAACATATATAACTACATCACGCGTGCACACATGCAAACACACTTGGTTTTGTTCTTTTTCCCTTTTTAAATGTTAATTTTTAAACTATTTTTCTATCATATAATGTTCTCCAAAAAAGTGCTTTAATTGTGTGATGCTGAATTATATACCTTGTGATACACCAGGATGTCACTTCCTTTCTAAGGACAGCTCCTTACCACAAATAAAAAATGCTTTAAAATGAGGTAGGGACACTTGACCATATTTTTATAAAATATGAATTTGAAGTATTTGATATCATCTCATGCGTTAGACTGGAGTTCAGCATTATTTTTGGCTAAGAGCCAAAGGATAAGTGAAGGATAAAGTTCATACATATAGAATTGATACTGTAGAGAAAATTCGTGATGAAATGTGGCGCCCTTCGTTGTTAGTTAAGTTGACATTAGTTAGAGAAACAGTGGCAAATCATTCAGTCATCTTGTGAATGTGCTGCGTTAGGCATGCCCCCATAGACCTCTGGAAGGCCTTTCCTTTTCTCATTTTGGGAGGATCTGCTTTGCCCAAAGCTTGCACTTCTTGTTGTGGGCAAATGTCTAAAATTGTAGGTACCGTCCCATTAGTACATGGCCCGAGATGAAGAGAGTACTCTGAAAACTTGTATTTGTGAAAACCTAGGGGAGAGCTTAGCTATGAGAGAGGCCCTCTGCTGTTGCAGTTTTGAGATCCTGGATCCGTCTCTTGTCTCCCTGCATGCCTGGGAAGCATCTTGCAAACCTGCTTGTCCTTGTCCTTGGCTGTTCTCCCACCACCTAACTGTCTTACTGTCCTTACCTGCGTGACTCATTTGTGGTTTCCCGTCCTTATTTGTGACTGGTAAGTGTTGATTCGCTTATCCTTGTCTATGTGGGCTCATGCCAGCCATCTATTTCCAGGTCAATGGATGATTTTCATGGATAAACCTTGGTTACATTTGACTTAAAGCATCATGGGCACAAGCTCATGGGAACCAGAAAGTGAAAATGGCAAGAAGAGCCATTTTTGTTTCGGTTCAAGATCCAGAAGGATGTTCAGAACTGACTGGAGCACCCATTCTCTAAAGTTCCCAGGATGTTCTTAGAAGAATGCATTTTGGGTAATATCATTCCAAATAACATTTTTCTAGCCATCAGTCACCAAGACATGGAATTAAAAAAAATTGTTTACAAGTGGAAAATTTGCAGATATGCCCAAAGGCCTTGTCTTCAAATGCATTGAATCAAAACAAACATATTGCAATATTTTCAGAATGTTAGATGTATGATAATGGACAAATGCTGGCCAGAACTGAAGGAACCTGATGAGCCATTGATGAAGCCAGTTCCCTCCTGTGTCTGGGAAAGCTGCTCTCATATTGTATAATCTTCCCACCAGCCTTGCAGTGTACTAGTAATCCCAGTTTTGAACAAGAAAGCAGAGACTGAGACCCTGTGTGATTTGTTCAAGTTTACAAGTCTTGCGCGTGAACCAGAGACGAACTTGACTCTCTGGCTGTTGTTCTCTGCAGTCAACAACTCAGAAAACATGCAGAGAACTTCAAAATCTTGTGCTGCTCTTGCCTACCTGCTTTCTGCTTCAAACCTTAGAACAACTCAATCCTGTAAAGAACCCTGCAGGCAGCACAGGTTTCAGTTCTTTTCCCGGGAGACTAGAGGGTTTTATACGAGCATAATAAAGGTAGCTCGAAGCATATGGACAAAAGATTGGATGTGTAAACGTCACTATGAAATTTGGCATGATAAGGGTTTCTTCCTATTTATCTTTCAATTAACCCAAGTCTAATTCCCTACACAATCCTACCCAAAAGACACATTGGTGTTTTCCACAAGGTACATTCTAAAAAGGTTAATAAATCACTAAAACGAAGAACATTTCCTCAAACTTTGGTAAGCTCTAGGAAGCTGAGAAAGATAGCTATTGTAATCTTTTATGCCAGGACAGCTGTGTTACACTTACAAATGAGCCCAGAATAGTAATGGCTTCTGAAATCATAGCACATTTAGTTCTGAACTTCCCATAGGTTTGAAAGCCTCCCTCCTCCCTTTTTTTCAATCATGCTAAACTGTAACTTTGCTAACAACGCTCTATTCTGGGTAGGAGTTCATTTTGGCACAATTAAGAATGAAGAAGGAAATGACAAAGATATTCTGCTATAGAATTCATCTTATGCGATTTTATTCCAAGGTTTAGTTCTTATTTTACTCTTTAAACAGTCAACTGCCTACCATGTACCCACATGTGTGCTGTGTGGCAACAACATACCAGAACAGAGGTCAGCTCACTTTTTCTGCAAGGGATGACTTTTGCCTTTGTGGTCCATGTTGTCTGTATTGGGCTACCAACTCTTCTCTCAGACAGTACATAAAGTACAAGAGACAGTACGTAAGCAATTACCACAGAAATCAACAGAGCACAGAGCACAGATGTTGCCTTGTTTTTACTTTATTTGGTGTGTGATAGGTGCCCGGTACAGATTTGTTGAGTGGATGTATTAATACATAATTGGAACCTCTGCTTTGATCTCTAAGCACTCACAGTCAAATGGGAGGTATAAGAAGCATAGATTTGCAATTCATACACTTTAAGGAAGTGTAAAGGACTGTAGAAAGCAAGAGGAAGATTGTTTGGCAATCAGAGGAATTGTGTGATTCTTGGAATAGATCTTAAAGGTTAATATATGTCACCAGGTAGAGACGGGAGAAGCACATTGCAGGCAGAAACAGCTCTCAAAAGAGACAAAAGAGGTGACAGTCCCACCGAATAATGAACAGATCAGAAGTTCTAATTTGAGGTTCCCAATTTTCCTGATCTTCACAGCCAGTTGCTATTAACCTGGATTTTCCTTGTACTCCTTACAGACTTTGATTTTTGTCAGACAAGGCTGGCTAATACTTGAAAAGGAGCATGATTCTGAGAAGATACGCTGGAACCGTTTCTTTTTGGAAATAACATTCTAACTTTTCCAATAAAGAGGACCTGTATTGAAAAGTGGTGTCTAGACCTATGGTTAATCCTATCCCATCTGTGCCACAGAATGAACAGAGCACCTTGCTGGAAATCCACTCTTACCTGTCTGTCTTTAGATATTCCTTGAGATGTGGGAGCTTAGCAGCCGTTTAGTGAGGAAGTGACATATTGAGTCAGTCAGCTAAGGTTGTGTTGATTTGAATGACAGCGTCAAGTTTGGTGTAGTTATGTGTAGTTACTTGATCTAATGCTTTTGGGTTTCTGGTTGGAAACCTATGAAATGGGAAACTAGTTAGAATGACAACTTCCATTCAGAGGGTTGTTTAAAGCCTGTGTTTCTTTGTAGTGCCCTGGAAGGACTATATTATCTAGGCTGCCTTTGTGAAGATGGCTGCTAAAGGGTGGGCTGTCAGTTGTTTGAATTCGGTTACTCATTTATCAACAGACTACAGTGCTGATGTGAAGTTATTCAGCTTCGTGTTCTTTTCGTAGCATCATGCCCCTTTTATAATGAAACTCACAACTTACATGAGTGTTCCTCCCTTTGAATCTCAGATAGCCTTTTGTCTTGTTCATACCTCCTTTGGATGCTTGCCACAAAGTTACATTTTTTTCTTTAAAGAATTGAGTGTGTGTGTGTGTGTGTGTGTGTGCGTGTGCATGCCTCTACACACAAGTGCCTGTAGAGGCAAGAATAGGAGATGGGGTCCTTTGGAGCTGGAGTTA